>VYXF01001702.1:673029-730556 GCA_013397295.1 Polioptila caerulea
CCGCACCCCTTTCCCCATCCCCACACACCGCTCCCTCTGTTCCCCCCATCCCCCCACACTGCTCCCTCTGCTCCCCCTGCACCCTGCACACCTCACCCCCGCCCCGGGAGCGGCCCCGTGCTGTGCCGAACTGGGTGCACTGGGTACTGACGATGCACTTTGAGCAAAGGGGTCAAAGGAATTTGCTCCAAGTACTGCCAGACAGAGAGGGAGTTTGTGTTGCACCATCAAGTCAGAATTATTGAATGGTTTGGGTTGGAAGGGACCTTCAGTGGCCATCCAGATCCAATCTCCTCCACCACAGGCAAAGACATCTTCCACTAGACCAGGCTGCTCATATCTCTGTCCCATCTGACCATGAACTCTTCCAGGGATAAGACTTCCACAACTTCTCTGGCAACCTGTTGCACAATGTCATCACCCTCCGAG
The DNA here is from genome assembly GCA_013397295.1 of Polioptila caerulea. Taxonomy (NCBI): domain Eukaryota; kingdom Metazoa; phylum Chordata; class Aves; order Passeriformes; family Certhiidae; genus Polioptila; species Polioptila caerulea. The sequence goes on from VYXF01001702.1 coordinate 673,459, forward strand.
TCAAGAATTTCTTCATGTTATTTAATCTAAACTTATCCTCTTTCAGTTTAAAGTCGTTAACTTTTGTCCTATTACCACATGCCCTTGGTACTTGGTACAAGTGCTATATGATCTCCCTGGAGCCTTGCTCCAACCCTCTGACCACGTTTGTAATCCTCCTCTGCGCTCACTCCAACATGTCCTTGTATTCCTTATCTTTGGAGCCCCAGAGCTGGATGTGGTACCCCAGAATGGCCTGACAAGAGAGGAGCAGAGGGGTAGAAATGCCCTCCCTCAGCCTGCTGGTCACAATGCTTTTGATGCAGACCAGGACACGGCTGGGCTTCCAAGAGCATATTGCCAGGTCATGTTGAGCTTCATCCACCAGCATCCCCAAAATCCTTCTCTTAAGGGCTGCCCTCAATACACGCTCTTCCCAGCCTGTATTTGTGCTTGGGATTGCCCTGACCCAGATGCAGGACCTTGCACTTGGCCTTTTTGAACTTCATGGGGTTCCCACAGGCCCACCTCTCAGAGGTTTCTCTTTTTTCTAGGGGAGTTTCTGTGAGATTTAGCAATTTTCTCTTGTTAGTAAACAGTTATTGTTTTCACTTACATCTACCCATATTTAATTTCTCCTTATTGGTGGAAAGGGATTGGTTAAAACTATAAAGGAAGCAACACATTCCTGAGTGTCTACCACTTAAATTGTCTTAAACAAAGGCACTCCAGTGGGTCAAATTAAAAAAAAGCTGTTGCCTGACTGTTAGTTCTGTCTTTAGCCTTTGCCCTGAATATTTGATGAACTCCAGGGAATTTCTACCTGTCTGAGGACAAACACAACAGTTAGTCAAGACCAAGAGACCATGGCAGCTGCTCCCCCATTTTCTGTCTACATCCCATCAGGTATTATAGCTTCATAAAGGATAATATGTGGTTCATATTACTTAGAAGTTAAATTTAATAGAGATATTAGAGAAAGGACTGTGAAACAAAGAAAAAACCTTCCCTCAAAATAGGATTACAATTTTCAGAACTTTTTAGCTTTAGTCACTTTCAAATTACTAATTAAGCCAATTTTTCAACTTTGTTATGGTAAATTCTTAGCAAAATTTACTTGGATGAGACCTCAGGAGACCACCTAGGCCAGTACCCTCTCCAAAGCAGAGCTAGCTTCCAGGCTCATCATGTTGCTTAGGACATGATATCCAGGACACATCTGCAAACTCCAAGGGTGAGACTCCCAGGGCACCTGTTCCATTGATGAACCAGGTCCTTGTTGAAAAAACTTTCCCATTATATCCAGTTTGGATTCTCCTTTCGCATTTTGTGACTGTTGTCCGTCATCTTTGCAAATACCCTTTATGTTGGGAAAAGGAGCTCCTGGCATGCAGAACAGCAACAAGCATGGGCTGTTTTCCCACTGCCTCAGTCCATGCTTTTAGGCCAGATACTAGATGGATGTAGGAAAGGAGAAAAATCAATTGCAGGCATATCTCAGATATGCCTTTTCAAAACCTTTAGTATACAAAATAATCAAGAAGTAATGGTTTCTCCTAAATAAAAATGCTCCTTATGTTGATGGTCATTGCAAAGGAGTTGAGTGCTTTTATAGAAGAGAATGAAAACAGAGCTTTTCTCAAGATATGAAAGAGATTTAGCATAAGAATCAGAAAGGAAGCTTTCCTAACCCAGACTTGTCCTTTGCCTTAGACAGTCACATGGTGGATAGCAATATAGTTGCCTCTGCTCACTTATAAAAGTTCATTTGGAAACCAGAATTGATAAACAACCGTCCTGATTTTGGCTGAGGTAGAGTTATTTTCATTCCCAGTAGGTGGTACAGTGCTGTATTTTGGATTTGGGGTGAGAATAATGTTGTTAACACCCTGATGTTTTAGTTATCGCTGAGCAGTTCTTAGACAGTGTCAAGACTTTTCTGCTCCTCACTCACCTCAACAGTGTGAAGTCTGGGGGTGCACAAGCAGCTGGGAGGGGACACAGCTGACCCAAGGGATATTCCATGGCATCCAGAGTCATGCTGAACAATAGAACTGTGGGGAGTTACCTGGGGAGCAGTAACATGCTCAGGGTTGGGCTGGACATCAGTCAGTGTGTGGTGAGCAAACTGCACTTGTTTTGCCTATTCTTCCATCATGTTTATTGTTGTTATTATTATTATTATTATTATTATTATTATTATCCCTTCCTTTTCTTCCATACTAAATAGTGTTTAGCTCAACCCATAAGTTTTCCCTTTTTTCTAATTTTCTACCCCGTCCTACTGGGGCAAGATAATAAACAGCTCTGGGGTGTTTAGCTCTTGCTAGGTTAAACCACAAGAACAAAGCATCTGTAGTCATCAAATATTTTTTCTCGTTTCTTGGAGCTTTAATTCAGCCTGCAGTGAGCTCTGTGCTATCAGAGCTAGAGTGCAGCTGGTTTCACAGCTGGCTTCTTCAAGGTTAATATGGGGATCTTTATAGTTCACAACTTGTAGTATCCAATTTATGAAACATTCAATAAATCAAGTGCAATGGTGGGAAGAAACAAATTTTGTATCTAATAGGAAAAACTTATAGAGACAGAAATGATAAATAATTCTTTGTTTGGAGTGGGTAGAGAGTAATCTAGGTTCAGAGCATGTTTAAGAAATGTTTTTGTTTTAGAAGATACACTTTGCTACAAACATAAAAGTACTCTTCAAGAGCATTGTTCTCTGGTTTCTGACACATTTCAAATAAACATCTTGTCAACATTTATTTTAGTGGAGGGATATAGTGTAAGGGTATGAGGAACAGGGTATTTTCACTATTATTTCTCAAGTGGGGATCTTACAGAGGAATATTTGATAGTTGTGAACAGATCTATAGCCCTTGATTAGCCAGAAGTCTTGCACAGCTTAGAAGTGCCAGCAGTCATTTATTTTGTCTATATTTAAACAATAAGAGATTCAAATTGCATAGAAAGCCTTTGGCCTTCCTTTGAATAAGTCAGTTTGGGTTTTTTCCTCAAATAGCAAGAAATTCTGCTGTAGGACATGATAAAGAAGGGAATAAAGTTTATTTAAGCTAAAAATAAGTTTTATTAGTTGGTCCAGTGTCTTTTTCTAAGGATTGAGAAAAAAAGCACATGGCATTTATAGCTCTGTGATTTATACGGTCATACATGAATGTAGACATCCAGAGGACCACACAAATTTTTACCAAATCATGATCCCATTTTTGCTTCTGCAGTCATATCTGATGCACGTGCTGATATCTCACATCAAGCTTATTGACTTGCTGTGCATGCGCTTTCAAGGAAATTGCTCTGGTGAGGGCATTACAGATCTATATTTAGGTCTTCTAGACAGGGATGTGGGAAAACTCTTGAATTTCATAAGACAAGAACTCTATATCCAGAGCTCGGAGAGAGATTGATGCAAAAAACAATACAACTTCAGAAAAAAAACAATATGGGACCAAGTCAGTGATTGTCCCCCTTTAATCAGCAATGGCGAGGCCATACCTTGAATGCCATTGTCCAGTTCTAGGTCCCTCACTAGAATAAGGACATTGAGGGGCCAGGGCAAGTCCAGAGAATGGCAAAAAAACCTGTTAAAGGTCTGGAGCACAAGTCCTACAAGGAACAGCTGAGGGAGCTGGGGGTGTTTGTCCTGGAGAAAAGGAGGCTCAAGGGAGACCTTATCACTCTCTACAGCTCCCTGAAAGGAGGGTGTAGCCAGGTGGAGTTGGTCTCTTCTGCCAGGTAACAAGGGACAGGACAAGAGAAAATAGTCTCGAGTTGTGCCAGGGGAGGTTTAGATTGGATATTGGGAATAATGTCTTCACTGTTATGATGGCCAGGCCCTGGGACAGGCTGCACAGGGCAGTGGCAGAGTCGACATCCACGGAGCTGTTTAAAAGACATAGATGTGGCACTAGTGGACATGGTTTAGTGGTGGAGTTGGCAGTGCTTGGTTAGGAGTTGGAATGAATTATCTTATTTGTCTTTTGAACCCTAAACAATTCTTTAATTCTATATTTTTAAGATTGTCAGTAAGTCTTAGTTTTGGGACAAGATAACCCCCGCAATTGTCATGTCTACAATATGAAAATTTATATTGGGAACAAAAGACAGACACACCAGAGTAGTCCAAAAAGTCTTCTGGTTCTCGTGTTCAGGAGAAGGGAGAAGAACCTCAGTATTTTCTGCCACTTTTCCAGTCAGGAGATATCTAGCCAAGCTGTTTCTGATCCATGCAAGGCTGCACTGCCCAGGACTGGGACTAAACCTACCTCTGTTTTGATGCTGCTGGCAAGCACAGTCCAGGGCATTGTGAGAACAGGCTGCCAGGAGTATTTAAGGGTAGAATTCCCTAGAGAAAAGGTGTTTCCTCAATGAGCAAAGCAGAAAGAGTCCAAGACAAATAAGCCAGACAGCACAACCAGCATTGTGGCCCATATAAACACGCTGCCAGACATGCAGCCGGATACACTTTGATGATGTGTCCTGCCTGTGTGTGTGCCTCCAGACCAGAGCACACGTTTCTGAAGAGGCCCTCAAGTTTTTCCTTTTTTTTGACATTTTTGTTCCTTAGGCCTCCTGCCATTTGTCTGAGGCTGAAAGACTCCTCTGCCTTGTCTGTATATCTGATGGAAACAGATGAGTCCCAAGGGAGAGGAGACTGACCTTTGCACTTCAGCAGCTTGGCAGAAGTGCAGCAGAGCCCTTCAGATCCTCATCCAGAGTCTGGAGGAACCCTAGGATGTTGACAAGGTTCACAGGGGTTTCCCTCCTGGTTCTGCTTTCCACAAAAAGAAAGTGCTGGTGATCAAATTAAAAAAAAATATGACACTCCCCATTTGTTGGCAATATGCAACAGACAGATTAATAACTCAATGGCATGTTTTTATTTCTTTATTTTCTTCCTTTCTGCTTATTCTTCAAACTTTGACACCATGGTAGAATGGAAGAGAGATGAAAAATTGTTTGACTGTATTTCTTTACGAATGTTTTTTGAAAAATCCCCAAGAAGATACAAAAGTCCGCAGCTGGTTAGGAAATTGGAAGGAAATTGCAGCAAATTCACTACAGTTTTATTCCATATGGCTTTCTTTTCTCCTTGTGTATCAAATATATATATATACACTTCTGAAAAACTCCTGCTTCTTTAAGCTTGTGGTCATTCCTGCAAAGTCAGGGCCATGTTTTTAAAACTGAAGACCAAAATGCCAGAAATATATCAGTAGAGTTAACAAAAGTTACTCCAAAAGCTCACTGTTCACATCCTATTTATTTCTTCATGAAGCATAATAAGTGCACTAACTAGTACATGGAATAATTTTGGAAGTTGTGAGGGACTTGATTCAATGGACATAGTCATGATTTTCATGGGGAGTTGATCACAACCCTTCCTCAAATATTCAACGAAAAAAACTAAAGCAGAGGGTTTAGGAGAGTTCTGGGATATCAGGAAGATATATATGTAACAAAAAGTGTTGAAGAGAAGATAGGACAGAGCTCAGATTATTCCTTAATTGGGAGAAGTCATGGCTGAACCCAAGATGCTCCTGTATAGGTCCTCAAATATTTGTGGAAACTCTGACAGAGGTCAGTCGTACAAGTAGGAGAATGTGTTAAATCATCTTTGAAGCTCTTGGAGTTAAGGTCTCATAAAACTGATCTCCCTCCAGTCCTGATCCTCACATTAGAGACCTCTATGATAAGTAGACTTGAAATGACATTTAAAGCTGAATTTTATGGCCATTCATTTATGCATTACCAACAAAGTGATGAATGGTGATGGAGAAAGTGCTCACATTACTGGTAATGCAGGTCAGGATTATCTTCTGCATCTGCATCTTCTCTCTAATTCTTGTGCAAACCAACAGGATATTTATTCAGTACATTGAAGTGTGGCTACTCTATCACGCACTAGATAAACATTTATCTACATGGTCCAGTTTTTCCTCCTGTTATTCTTCTGCTCTAGAGGAGGAGAGGAAGGAGACAGGCTCTGAGTTAATATGAGCACATCTGTGGTAGGTAAGAGCATTGAGGAGACAACATGGGAATAGAAGCTGCAAAGAAGAATTACCTTTATCTCCCCCAGAAATTACTGTGGGCAGATCTTGTAAACAGCTTAATAGGAAATCCTACCTGGAGTGGAAATTCACTTTGCATTTGTTGGGAAGTCTGACTGAGCAGAGATAAGGTGTTTTTACCATGAGGCAGCAGCTGGGTCAAGGCTGGACAAAAGCAATGTTCCTGTTTCTACAGCAGAGAACTTCAGGACACTTTGGAGGACACTTCCTATGATATCAATGAAAGTCAATACAACTTCTCTAATTTAAAAACCAGACATCTCCATTGAGCTCTAGAAAGCCAAAAGCTATAACAACCAGGGTCACAAAAAGAAGGTCCTTCCTTTTCCTGCTGCTAAGCAGTTATGGTCTCCATCTCATCATCATCCATCTCTTTGTCCTGCTCCACCTGAATTCATGCCAAACAAAAGAACCAAAAATAACTATCTGGTGAGAACTTACTGCACAGAAAAGAGGTCAAAGGGACTTGAATTTCTGTATTTCTAATCCAATCTCTCTTAAGCCACACAATGGAGTTGCCCTTCAGTTGCAGCTGAGGGCCAAATGATGACAGATGCTGTCCAAATGGATTGAAAGGACCATCCCTAACTAGCATCACCACTACCCTTCCCAAAGTAAGACTAAAGAGGGCAGGAGAGAACACCTGGCTACAGGCAAATTGCAATGACAGCAGGACTCTCACATCACCCTGCTGAATGCAGCATGGCCACCTTCTGTCTGTGCAACTATATTTAAGATTTAGGGAGTTTGTTGGTTTAGGTTTGCAGAAGGGCTGCCTGATTTGCAAGAGATGAGATTGAGACAAAGCTGTGTGCAATTTTTAAATTCAAGCTAATCAAATATATTATGGGGATTTTTTGGAAGCAGGAGCAATATTAGGTAATTTTAGAAACTTAGACTTCAACAGCTTATTTTGAAGAAAAAGCACAAAATTATGAGAGGAAAAATTATAACCATAGAAGTGGGCAGTGAAAGATGTTTATTTTCACTTATGCAGTGAATAGATAGAAGTAAAAATATCCTGTGAGAGAAGTGATGAAGTGATGTGCTAGAAAGCCCAGGCTCTCTTTTGCCAAGACCTGGGTGGTAGAAAAGTGATTTGCAAAAGTACAAACCATTGGTTTATTCTAGACAATTGATTTGTTCTGTGTTTATTCTAGCTGTCTAGATAGACAGCTGGTTTAGTCTTCAGGAACAGCTGTTCCATATAAAATGTTATGAATTATGTCCTCTGGAAAAGGATGACAGCCTATGGAAAAGGCAGGCAAGTGGCATTGGAAGACCTCTGGGCTTGTGGCAGAGAGGGCTACTGGGTACCACATGGAACAAAAGAGGGTAGGTAGTGAAGGGAAGGGCAATTAGAAAGTGTGGGGAACACAAGGGTGGGTTAGCAGAGGTCTGGGAAGCTTGTCATTTTCACAACAAAAGGTGGGAGAGACATGAACCCTAATTTTGATAAACCAAACACTAATAATTCATCCCACTGACAGGAGCTGGGATCTTTAGTTTGTGCTTCTGCGAGTGCTTGGAAATTTCTCACAGTGTTTCAGAACAAAACAGATATCAGGTCACAAAACTGTATATAACAGATCCCGTTGAAACTTGAAGGAAAAGACACAGACTATTCAGAAAAATAAGAAAAAAATCTAAACCATGACAGTAGTTTGAAAGAATTTGGAACAAACAAACCATTGGACCAGAGCTGAGGTATTAAAATGTGCATGGTAAATACAGTCAAAAGACACTATGTTGGTGCTGCTTTGTATAAAACATATCTAGTATCTGGCATATCTTTAGGACACTACCCAGCTATGACAGAGAATTGCTCTGATGAGCAGCAGAAAAATTGAGAACTCCAATGTGGGTTAAAGCAACATAGCAGAGAGGACTTGTGTAACTTAACACTGACCTTTTTTTACACCTTCTTACACTGAAGAATACAACATAAAATACCACAAAGTGTCAAAAGATTGTTTGGCAAGTTGGCTTCAAGATGAAGAAAACAGTTTGGTTTGACTGAAGCTTGTCAAATATTTCAGCAGTCCTTTTCAGAGAACATGGAGATTGTGTTTTCTGTGCAGTTTGTCACTCATCAGTGCATAGCAACATATGGAGAGCTAAGGCAAGATCAGTTTTGACAGACTAATTCCTGCTTTTAAGATGATGTTATTGACCTACCTCTGGTGGTGGTTTGGAGAGAAGCAATGAAGCAGCAACAAGGCAATTCCATAAATCTTTAATTTTCCTACTAGGAGAAAAATAACAAGACCACATGATAAAACATACTCAGTTTCTATCTCTTTTGAACCACCATTTGTCTCAGAAACAGAAAGGAATTTTTCATGGCCATAACATGGTCCCTACTGGCCATGTATCTGCATTACACAACCAGCAAAGAGTTCAACAGGTGGACTTTGTTACCTGAGGAGAGCTCTTCACCTCCTGAGACTGTGAGCAGTTCCCAGTGAAGCCAGCAGGTCCAGATTTCATCTCAACACACATCTGCCTCTGTCTTTCTCCAGCCACTGGAGAGACACAGATGAGTCTGACTGGTCTGAAAATGCGCCACTGCCTGCTCTTAGCACTACTTCTTCCTCTCAGGCTGAGTGACTCTCCTGGAAGTATTTATTCACTGACTATAGAATGAACAATCATTACCTTTGGTTAGAAGTGTAACTTTTAAACAAATTGAAAAATGTGATGTGATTTCTAAGACTCATTAAATCTTCTGGGTGTGAAATGGCCTGGAGACATCTTGTAACAAGCTTGAGTGAGAATTGACTAACATTTGACCACAGAAACTTGAAACTGGTAGAATGGATCTGTTGCACAGACAAACAACAACAAGACCAAACAGTAGTGGGGAATTCCATGTTGTATCACATAAAATGTTCCCTCCACGTGGTTGTGTTGCTAATGGCTCCTTGCACATATCTTGTATGGTCCTGGCTCAGAGTGTAGGAGAGCTGACCCCAGGCAGGAAGAAGGACGAGTGTGTAGCATACTGAGATGTCATTTTGACTTCCAAGGGAACAAGTCTTGTTTGATCATGCCTCTGTGTGTCTGTCCCTACAGCTAATTTTTGAATGACTGACAAATTTTAAGAAAACATGGCAGCAGAGTACTAGTTCAAAGAAAATAGACAGGTTGGTAGGGTAATTCTAGGTGCAGAAAGGCTTCAGCAGCACTTCAGCCCTTGTTAGTTATCAGCAGATCTAGACAAAGACACATTTTGTAGCACACATGAGCAGCTCAACTGTGAGAAAAAATCTGTAAAATATTTCCACTTCACTGGAGGAATGGAACAAAGCAGGCATGAAACCAGTTGCATGTATATGGACTAACTGGATAGGAATATAGGGCTCAGTATGAAAATATTCATGCCTTGAAGCTTGAAGGCATAGACAGCTCTTTAATACATTGCTAGTTATGGTGGGAGTGCAAAAGAAAAGGCGTTCATTGGAACTTGTGAAGAGGAAGCTCTTAGGGCTGATGGCTGCCAGATGCTTGCTGGTCATGCAGAGCCCCCAGCACACCTCCCACACGACGCACACACGTGCTTGCCTGCACGTAGCGGCTTCTCACAACTCCTCTGCAGAACCAAGGGCATGATATGAGTGGTTATTTGAGATAAAGCACTTCTACCACCAGGCCTGAAAATTCCACTGGGGTTTGGAAGTCAGAGTGTATACTCATATTATCCCAGGTTCCTGCTGATGTACCACTTCCAGCAGTGAAAAATAAAAGATGGTTGGAGACAAATTCTAAGTTCTGCAAGTCTTGCTTTGCTTTCTTGTCTTTTGATCTGATCCCAAGAAACTTTCTGTCCTTGCAGAGGGCCAAGTAAGAGAAGTATTTGGCCTTGCATCTACACCTCACTTACAATTCTTTGAACAACAAATGAGCCAAACCCACAATTTTCTTTTCTACAGTGTTATAAAGAGAGCTCTGATGAGTTCACTCATGAGTACTGATTTCAAAAGCAGAGCTGAGGAAATGTACATGCAGAGGAATACACATTTTACATGGAAGGGTTACATTTCAAGCCACATTTTCCTTTAAATGTCATTGTGTCCACAAAGAACTTTAAGAATCTGCAGAAAGCAAGGCTGAACAGGAAAACGACAGTTTTGCCTACTTTACAGCAACAAAGGGAAACGTCAATATTAACTTTGCCTTATTTCTCATTTCATGCCTAAGACCAACTGTCCATCTTGGCCAACACTCAGAAAATTACAAATTATCCAGGAGTAGATTTTCTATAGTAAACTTCTCAGAAATCATCTATCATTTGTTTTTGTCTAACAGTTTTTAATAGAAATGAGAACAACAATGAAATTAAAACCTCAGGTTTTAGTTTGCTCTCTCTTACATCATAACGTTCCCTCAGAGACACCTTTAACATTTTAGGTCAATTCAACAGGAGAGCATGGAGAAATAAGAGAGGTAAATCAAGGTCTGTTGCTTCAGACAAATTCAGTTTATCAGTATCCAGTTTGACTGAGGCCATGAGGACAAATCCAGCTGAAAAACATTTAAGTTAGGTCCCACATTTAAGTTAGGTCCCACATATTATTTTGTAATAATAATAATGATAATGATGTGTGGAAGCAAAATTCCACTTTCCCAACAGCACCTTCTCTCTATTTCTTTTTTAAATCTTTTTAAGAGGGATGGAACCTACTCTTGCTCTGTTGTTTGTTACTTGGTTCATTTGTTTGGGGTTTCGTTTGTTGTTGCTGTTTTACAGGTCGATGCCATAAACACAACATCTGTTCCAGTTCTCTAGGCCAGCAATCCACACCAGTCCACGTGTGCTAATGGTGCCAGACATTTGTCACTGACTCAGGCTTTCTGTCCAATGGCTTGGAGAGGGCTGGGCTGGGATGCAGCTCACCTTACTCTCCCTACAGCCTTGCTCTGACTGCTCTACTCCTTCGGTGAACACGCAACGTCAAGATGGCCCTACAGGAAACAAATGGCCAGTATGTCACAGGCTGGAGATTGCTGCTTTATATATGAATGTTGACCTGATTATCTTGTTTTAACTAATCCAAGTAAGGGGGTTTTTTTGTATCCAACCTCTACCTCTATATTCTTTCACTTTGTGGCCTATCCTGTTTACTGATATCAAATGGATATCGAGGCGCTCTGTGAAAACACACATGGGCTTCAACACTGAATGTAACTCCTCTGGTGCCTTTTGGTTTGGAGTCTTAACCAGAAAGTGATATATTTTCATTCAAGCATTCCCTCAGTTTTTATCTACGACTTTGTCATTGTTAAATATTTTTGCAAAGGACCAACCAGTATTTTGTAGAAATGCTATTGCGGTTTTTTTGGACAAGTTTTCTGAGTTGCTCTGAGATTTTTTTTATTACATCAGATGAATTGTCTCTAGATTTAACTCTTTAATATTGAAATATTTCAATTCTAGTGAGCCTGTCAGCCATGAAGGTCATAAAATAAAAGCATAATCAGGAAAACTCATTCTACCAGTATAGTAAAAAAAAAATGTGGTATAGCTATCTACTTCAAGGTGACTGTCCTCTCCACAGTCCTTTTTCTTTTGTGTAAAATTGTTTTAAAATTTAATACACTTATTTTACAATAGAGAAATTATTTAAGACATGTACCAGTTGTCAGTCCTGTAGACATTTATATTCAAAACTATGTTTTAGAAACAAAATTATACAATGCTCTGAATGGTTTCCTTCACTGATTTAAGGTCCTGACATTTAACAGGTGACACAGATGACCAGAAACTTTTACCTTTTTTGGAATGTTATCTGGTATATACACAAATTTTCCTTTGGAGGCAAGCTTTGCAACATGCTCCCAGCATTTCTAAGTATTTAGTGAGACCAACAAGAAAGGGTGTGATTCCTTCCTAAAACATCACCTTTCCAAAACAGGAGATTAAACTGGAATTCCAGTGTTCATTTACAAAAGGAATAGAAAACTATTTACATATCTAGATACTACAGTCACAGAGGAAAGCTGGAAATCTTGGCTCAAGACAAGAAGCCAGACAAGCACAACTGCTTGCTAATTAGTTCTTTTGTGCTGGCAATGACTTGGAGAACAAACTCATAATTTTTAAGTAGCTGGGGCTGACAATGCCAGTTTTGGGATAGGATATAAATACAGCAAGTGTAAAGACTGTCTGCACCATCATGTTCTGGTTATGTTCATGGCAGCAGAGGCAAAGGAAGGGGAAAGTATTTCAGTGTTGAGAGTTTTTGCATCGTAGACTAAAACATAGTTTGGGTGTGAATAATTGCAGTTGGAGGCACAAGCAGCCAGGGTAACAACCCAGAGCCCTGCTGGGTTAAACTAGGGACATGCAGAAGCCATCTGCTGTGCAGATGGGAGCAAGGATGGGCCCGTGCCCTGATCTTCCACACATTGAAGACTATCTCTAGTCATTGAATAACAGATAAAAGGATGTGCCTGTAGGTCTGAAACCCACTGCTTCCATAACCCACAATAAACCTTATATGCAAAGCACAGGTAAGTAATGTTTCCCAAAGACACCTGTCTCTAAAATGTAAAAGGGATCCAGAACAATATATCATTAGCCCAAAGATCTGGACTTCCAGCTCTAGCTTACAGGAGCAGAGAATCCAACATGCCATTCCCAAGCCTCCTGTACCCACTCCAGAGCAAGCAGCAAATTTCCCCAACTCTGCAGACCTGTGTTTCCTGGAATAAAATGAAGACTGTGATAGTGATATAACTTTTTTAGCCTCTTCTTTGAAAGAAAGGTGCTAAACATATGTATAAGAAAAACAAAACAACAGGGAAAACACTGATGAGAGAGCATGGCTGAAAACAAGGCAGAAAAGTTACAAATGAGGATAATGCAGTCGGGAAATCTACAGCTGTGAGAGGGAGGGGGATGTGTGAAGAGAAGATAGCTTTTATTTGAAACACATGTGTGCTGCTTAATCGTGGCTGGAACCTGGGATTGGGTGAGACTCCGTAGTGGAGAGAGGGTGGCAGACACAGGGAAATTATTTTTTATTTCAAACAGATGTATTAACAATGGCCTTATGCTGATGAAAATCAATAAAGAAGAGATTTAAAAAGGGGTATACTGTGATGGGAATTTGTAGCTGGGAGGCAGAAGGGAAAATGATCATTTGCAATAGACGTGTGTAATGACTGTGTGTGCTGGGAGGGTGGGACTGCAGCTGCCAGGGCAAGTGAAAGGAGAAGCTTGACTGCTGTTACAGCAGAAAATGGGAAGAAGGGTTAGAATGGTCCAGCAGGAAGGGAGGAAGAAAAATGTGCTAAAGGATATACATATATATTTACAAATGCGCAAAGCTAAAATTCTTACTTTATTAGGCACATTAAAGAAATGTCCTGCTCAGTCCTGTAGCTGTTTTCTCTCTAATTATGGGACATCTTATGCCTTAGCATTTATAGATTGATGCCTGAACATGATCCTTGTGTTTTCATAAATTCAGGATCTTCATCACTCAGCGTGAAGTTAAATTTTCGCTTCGTCTTCACATTTTTTATTTACTTCCTTGTTTTTGTTTTGTTTTGTTTTTTTTTAACACTATGTTAGAAACTTGTGTTCCTAATTTTGTTCAAGGTGAAAGCTGTTATCAGTGTTGCCTCCCTGGGGAATCTCCAATCACAAGCAGCAAGAGATTTTACTTAAAAACATAAACAGATATTACCACGAGCAAATGAAAACCAAGTTTAGTACAGGCAAGACCTGAATAATATACCTATGACTGCAGTAGAAAATTGGTGAAAACCACAGTTATATAGGTAACATTGCAAACTAAATAAATATCTACACTTAATTAAAATTTTAGCTTTGAGAATGCCAGCAAACCAAATGAAGGTGAAAAAAATCTTCCCCAAGTTCAGAGGGTACCCAGAAATGAGTGTGCAGATGAATGCAAGGAGTCTCAGCCTTCATGACCATCAGTGAAGGTCTCATCAGCAATGTCACTGCAGACTAGGGTGGGATGCCATGCCATCTATAGATGTTTAGGTTAGGATGAAATGGAGCCCACTGCATCCCCTTGACCACATTAACTTTTGCTCCCTCACAAAACTGTATTTTGTGAGATAGGAAGTCATACAACACTAACATTTTTAGGCACCCAAGGTCTTGGTACACACTCAAGTTTCAATAACAAAGAGCACATGCTCAGCTACTGTGGCTGGATGTATATGATGACTTACTAGACCTAGAAAAGTCATTGCATCCCCAACTCTGTCAAAAAACAGCTGAATTTTCAAAAACTGTCAGATAAGCCGCAGCCGTGGAGCTGCACAAAATAAAACCGTGATCCAATTAATGCTGCTTTATTCCCATCCAGGGGTGAAAAGTGCATTTTTCCTATGACTTGCCACTGACTCAATAAACAGAAGGAACCAGAGCTGCATGATGCTGGGCTGCCCTGGAACAGGAAATAGCTGCTCTGACACTCCAGGGTGCAGACTCCCACTTTGGGGGCCCTCTGTTTCTCTCCATGCTCTAAAGAAAGATCTCTGAAGGCTTTTTTAAAGACAATTTTTTTTCCCCATGCTTTTGGATATCAGAGAGAAAGAACAGCTTACAAAAAGAAATTAGTATTTAAAGGAGATTTCTGAGTTTGATTGTTTTCCTGTCTTTAAATAGTGCTGCCAGCTTGCAGCAGAAGGCGAAGTAGAGATCCATGGGAAAGCAAACTGAAATTACATTTGAAAGAGACTGTTTGCTATCAGCTTCTGCTGGTTTTAATCCACTGCATGACTAGAACAAGGCCATTTTATGCTCTAGGTTTTCCTTTCAAAATCCAGATGCAAGGGAAGTGCTTGTCAAAAGTTATTAACATCTTAAACAGGGTTTACTATAGACAAAGACATTAAGATACATTCGAAAATGCCCACATACGTTATAAAAGTTGGTGAAATGTGCTTTTTCCAGTGCTCTTTTAGGACAGAAATGAGAAGTGTGTATTGCATGTTTCTCTTGGGACAGATTCACCAGCAGTGATTTGAACTGAAAGAAATCTCCTTCACTTCTGCAATCTATAATGAAGGAAAACTGAGATGTTAGTTAAAGATGAAGGTAAAACCCTGAGTCCAATGAAATTGATGGGAATTCTGCCATTGATTTCAAAGTGGCCAGTGTTTCAACCGAGATATAAACTTTGTTTTGTTCTGCCTTGTTCTGGGAATTACTCAGGAGCAGTGCTTTGTAGGAAATTAATGATTTTTTTTTTTTATGCTCTGCCCAAACTGGAAAAAATAAAAAGAAAATAGTCTTCAGTCAACCAAAACCAATTGTTTATTTTGCTAAACCAACAGAAACTCAGAATGTATTTTTTGTCAGCAGAGGTATTTCTTCAAACAGAAAATGTATTGTTTCTGCAACTCAAATATCTCCATCTTCTGTCTTCATTTATTATCAAAAACAGTTTCTCAAGCAAAACCAAATAAATGTTTTTGTTTTAAGATGTCAAAACAAATTGTTTAGGATTTTCTAAATCTTTTATCACCAAATGTTTTTGTCCAAAACCACTCACTAATATCACAAGAGATTCCTTTGAGTTCTTCAGCGATGTCACGTTTTTTAAATAAACAATTTTTAAATAAAATTGTTCCCTTTTCAGGGAACAAACCAAAATAAAACAACAAAAATGTCTTCAGAATTACAACACGGTCAGGATTGCAAAGAGAATTTAAGTCAACTTTGAAAGAAAGATCATATTAAAACTACATACCTGATAATTAATTGCAAATAATATTTTCAATATTAAAAGTTCACATTTGTTTTTCATATGAGTCTCAAATAAGAGAGGAGAGTGGATGAACATTTGATGGAAACAACAGAATCAAGTACATTTGAGATCCTGGTGCTTCTAGTTCTGAAAATACACTTCTAATTTTGTCAAAAACTTCCATAAAAAGTCTCCCATTTCATTCAGTTATGGACTTGAAGGAGCAGTGTCACAGTAGCAGATGGACATGCACAGGGTCACTACACAACCCAAATGAAGATGACAGGGATTTCTGACTTTTTTTTTTTTTTTTGGTTTGTATGTTGGTATAATATAAATCTGAGCAGTTCAGACTTTACACAGTTCTAGTAGAAATGGAAAGTCCTAACCACAGATTAAATCATCTGTATTGTATTATGAATAGTCAGCTCTGTTGAGAAAGGACATTTGACTTTGCAATGTGGTAGATATTAACAAACACTTAAGAGAAACCACAAAACTTCGTGTATTTGCCTGGAGTAAGCCTGCAACATCTGCTTGAACCCTTCTGGGTCTACACTGTTAAGAACATAAGTCAGCTTGTTGGTCATTCCTCTGAACTTGAAGCCAGATGAGCAAATCCAAGCCATTTCATGGTACAATCACTCTAATCATTTCAGCATGGTTACTAGGTTTTTTTGCAGAGGACATGAGCTTCAGAAAAATATTAGGCAGCATTTGCAACACTTCCCTCTCTTACAAAGATTAAGTTGTATGAGTTGCAGAGCTCTGAGAAAAAGCCCTTCTTATCTGTCTGTCTGGTTTATTATTCGTTTATTAGGTCACATTCCCAGGCCTCACAATTCAGTTTCATGTATTCAGCACCACTGACTTTCTCCTCCATGACCTGCAATTGCCCATTTTGCATTTTCACTCAAAGGACTTGCTATTAGACATACATATGAATTACAATCCATAAGGATTCTTTCTTATTGTATAATATTTTCATAACTGCTCTGGGTGTACCAATATCTCTGCTGGGTGGAACTGGATTTGCCCAGCTGGCAAGGTCAGTCCTGACAGGTGAATGAGAAATGTTTTCCTCAGCTGTTGGTGTTTGTTGGATGCTGTTTCTAAAGTCTCATGGTAGACACAGGAGTCAGAGACTACCACCCATACCAACTGTGAATGTAGAGGCAGCCATAATCATATGGCCATATTTATACAGAATTACTGATATCTGAGTCAGCCTGCAGAATTTTAAAGATAGGCTCCAGTTCTGCATACCTCACAATCCAAAAAGGACACGGGGTGGTAAAGGATGATCATAGGCAATGATGTATGGCAGCAATGAGAGATTTACAGGAGATAAAAACTGGATTTATTTTACATAGTTTCAGCTGTCTTTTTAGCTATTGTTCAAATCTCCCCTTTTATTCTACTTATTTGGTTTGGAACATTTATGTTTCTTCCTCATACAGGTATAAATTAACAGAAAAGGGAACAAAATTTGTTGTCCACTAAAGACAAAAAAATAAATTCTCTGAGTAAAGAATGATAAGTTTTACCAGTTCTGTGCCATTTTGGAAATAATATTTTTCATGTGTCTGCACATAACTTTCTGGTTTGAAGCAAGGTATGCAAAGTGATGTTATGTTTCTTGAAACCTGATTATTGATGTATTAAAGATGTATTCTCAGGGGAAATTTTAAAATCTGATCCAAACACTTTATATGGGAATTTGGTCAAGGTTTATACGGAAGTTGAAGTCAAATTAGAATTTGATTTGTCAAGAAAAATCTTTCTGTATGAAGTAAAAATTCCTTACCCTCCTTAAGTTTTCTCCTAGTATGGTAAAACTGAGAAAATTGAAAAAATTTAAAATACATTTATTTCTCAAAAAAGGAAAACTAGGAGATGAAAAAGGAAGGAAAAAAAAACCCTGTAATATGTTTTAAACATTCTCTTGTAACTAAAAGAATTAAGTTAATTTAAGTTTCAAAAATGCTTTTCCTCACAATGACCACTTTTGGAGCTCTGCAAGCAAGTGGGTGTCTCATACAAACAAGAGCAATGACTGGATATGAATGAAGTCGAATAAAAATTGTCTCTTCAATGTTCATCAAAATCAAAAGGAGTTCTTACAAAGAGCTGGATATCTTTCAGTAAAGTAGGAAATCTTATATTTTCCAATTATCCTTTGTTAAAAGGAAGCAGCCAGGACCATTTCTTTCCATGCTTTCTAGAAAAAAATAGATTGGGTCCAAGCCTAAACAAAGGGATTTTGCTGAAAAGAAATTGAGAGAAGCTGTGGTTAAATGAACATAAATTTGAATTAAAACAAGAGAGATCTGGCAAACAATTATATCATTATTCCACTGCAATTAGTGACAAAAGCTGAAAATCTCAACAAATACAAACCAATGATCAGTATGATCAAAAGGGAAGGTACAGAAAGACAGCAAAAATCCAAATGCTGGCAGTGCTGTAAAGAAACCAAGTGCTGAAACTGTGGTGTTGAGTGACATCTGGCCAAGCACAAACCTGCAAAAGAGATTGCTCATTGTGGAGATTAAAATGGAATCCACTGGTGGCTTCTGTGCTGCAGCTGCCCTGGGGATGCCCTGAGGGAGAAAAGCCTCCAGGAGGTGCAGGGGTGCAGGCTGGCCCTCAGTGCCCACATCGATGGAGAGCTCCCTCCAGGACTGGTCCCCTCCTCCCTTGGGCATTCATGAAATGTCAGGAACAGAGAGAACTTGGATTTAATCTGTCAATCCTGTTGGTTTTGCAAGAGTCTTGCACAATCTTCCAGAGGAACATCTGAAGAACTGAACACAAATGCACGCATATTCTGGTCGGATTAGAGTTCTGTTAGATGTTTCCTTTTTTCACATCTCGTGCCCTATTTCTGCCAACTGAGGGGGTGTATTTCAGCTATTACAATTGTTCCTTGACCCCTCACAACTACAGGAGGAGAAGAGGAGGCCATTTGATCCCCACATCATTCCCTGTAGAAGGCAACTCACCTGGAACTTACGGAAAAGTCTATTTCAGATCCTTTTGATAGTTTCAGGAGACTTACGCTGGTAACTTCTGCACAGGAAAAAGATACAAAAATACAAGTGCAGTGAATCAAATGAGCAGCTGTTTACTCTCCATCTCTGAAGGCACCTCCCAGTTTATTGCTCATTGTTTCTGGACCAGTTTAATCTGTTCTTATCACCCCTTCAACACCACAAGGGAATAATTGCAGACAGCGTCCACAACCCATACTTTCCATATTCCTCTCACACCTTCAAATACAGCCAATTCCTAATAGCTTATAAAGAAACCTTATGAAGAAACATCTTCTTCTGGTGAAATGATCCTTAAATGCAGGTACTAGAGCTGGAGGTCTAAAACAGAAAGAAATTAAAACTTCCCCCAGGAGGCAATGCAGAACTAATGCTGGTGATAAAACAGGGTGGATGAGCAGTCCCAAAATCAGAGATTGGATCTGCTCATTGATTGCAGATAGCCACAAGATGATGTGATGTTGTGCTTGTGTGAGCACCCCACAGCACAGCAGGTTATGAGGGAATGTTGTGCACGTGTGTTTCATGCTGCAGGAGGGAGTTCCAGGCCATCTAAGCATCACACAATTGCTCAAAAATTAATGGCCCTCCTGGTCGCCTAAGGGCTCACCCACTTTTGTTGCCAGCCACCACCTCACTCAAGAGCACTCAAGTTTAGCTCCAGGGGGGAGTTTAAGGGTACAGTCCCCTTCCAGTTCCGTGTGATTATCTCAGAGGATCTCAGTTTAATTTGGCAGATCTGCTATTTTTCAAAGTAAATAAGAAAGTTAACCACTGATGAACCACTTTTCACAAAGCAGGCTATTCACTTAGAAAAAGACTGGAAATAGAGCTTACATGCCTGAGGATCAGGCATCACCTTCAACACAGGTCTCTCTCAAATATAGGACAAAATTTGTAAGCACTCAGAGTCAATATAAGACATTATGGAACTCTTTAATCCAAGTCCAGTTCTTCTTTCTGTTATTTTTCTTAAAAAAAGAAAAAGCCAATAAAAATCAATCACTCAAACAACCAAACAAAAAGTTAAACAAAACCAAAACCACAATTTTGTTCTTCTTGTCCTCCTTCAGAATGAAGTTTCCAGTGCCTGGTTACCAGTCACATGAGGCTTCCTACCTATGAGGCCAGGAATACAAATCCTCAGTTAAGGTTTTTACCATAGACACATTAATCTGCAAATGCTCTTTTGTAGAGTTGTCATTGCCTGTTGCAGGCAATGTACCTTTAGATAGAACATGTTATCTTCCATGTATATTTCTATATACTTTTCTTTGTTTGCAGGACAAAACATAATTGGGAAGTCATAAAGACACTGCCTGAAAAGTTTCAAGGTCTATTGCTGTAAATTAACCAGAAATCTGCTTCTCTCAGATGTTTGAAAGTTAAGTTGGGAGTTAGTGCCTGTGTGCCCTTCATAGCCAGCAGAGGAGGAATGGCCTGCCAGTCTCCAGAGGGAGGACATATGCCAAACTTAGAGGTTAAGGCCAGATCCCACACAAGATTTCCAGTTTGATTTTAGCCCAGCCCAGAGAGTTCATACATTTTTATGATACAATTCAAATCAGAACTTATCCATTTTTTGCTTCATGACCCATGTAATTCACCTTGCTGTAAAAGACCACCAAGGAATGCATCAGCTTCCATTTATACAGGATTAAAGGCCACCAGATTCTCAAAAAACATAATGAACTTAAGATTTAAAAGTAAAGGAAAAAACTCATCTGAGGAACAGTGAGAAATTGTAAGCACTGAAATTCTCTGTAACTTCATCCTTAAAGTTACATGTCTTTCAGGAAAGAATCAGAATCTTTTTTAATAGTCCAGTCCCATGAATAATTCATGATAAGAAACTTGTCTGAACCCGAACTACTGTTTTCCTAACTTTGGCTGATTTTGCATTCCAACTGATGTCAATATCTGGTTTTGTCCTAATTCCAGTGGAATAAATCTAGATTTCCTTTTCCAAAAGGTTCCAGGTTACATTCTGAGGTTTAGGCTGCCTTTTACTTCTAATGCTTATGGCAGACTGAAAAATACCAGAGTACACATCAGATTTCTTTAGGGGCAGACACAATGTAACCAAATATTTAAAGAAATTGATACCTGAGCCAGCAATATGAGTTTTACTTAGCCATTGCATTTTTCTTCTAAACATAAATGAAATTTAGGAGAAGGTCTGAAGTGGGACAAGGGTAAAGCAGAAGCCAGGTAGACTTTTTAGGCGCAAAAAGCCAAACTGTTTTGAAATTCCCTTCCCAGTTGGTTCTGTGTTAGCTACTGCCTTTGGCTGACCTGAGAGCATCAGGTCTGTGCCACTCTGCACCACTTCATTCTCTGAGTCCTCTCTGAGGCTTGGGGAGACAAAGGGAAAAGCATCTAAAAATCCTCCAAACCAACCATCATACAGTTTTAGTCCCTCTCCAAGTGAAGACTGCAGAGAGGCAGAAAAAACAGTAAGTATGCATTTCTGAAACCAAGGCAGTCCTCTGCATTTGGCCAGGAAAAGCAGGAATACTCTCATCTGCAATGTAGTGCAGTGAGCAGGCAAAGCACTTCAAATGCTTTACAAGTGCCCTCATTAAAAGCACTGTCTGTAAAGTCCTGGTGCTTGTCAGAGCTGAGACTCAGCTTTTGAGATACTATTCATCTTCCAAACACAAAAGTCTCCAAACATTACGAGTAAGTTCTGTGCCAGCAGTTGAATTGGAGACACCTCTATGCTCTGGGAGCTGCAGCCAAAGTGTGAGCCAAGCCAGGCCTTTGTACCTGAAAAGATTTTCATTAGGAATTGAATTACTCTTGGACACATTTACTTGCTTTGCCCAAACAGTCTTGTTGTGCAGTTTCCCCTTTCCAGATGCAGTTTCCATGCACAGCCTGTTATCAGAGAAGTGCTGACACAATTTCTTTTATCAGATTTAGAGGAGGATTCGGTGTTGCATACACACAAAAACAGTTAGAAAATTTCCAACTGGATTGGTTGGACTTTCATGTAACAGCTAATATTTTAAAAGTGGTTCTCTACCCAGTCACTTCTAAGTATCATTAGGGTCCTCTTGATGAGTTTCATTATTTTAGATAGCCCTTTTCAGAAAGTAATTGGGTTACATGTCTAACCCTGGGAGCATGGCAGGTACTAGGCATGTGTTCATTTGTGAAGGTTTTATATTTGCTTTAGAAGAACGAAGAGAATATCCACACGTTAACTTCCTTGAGAAGGTTACTTTCTTTTTCCCCCAGGCTAATGAGAATCTACAAATGTTATGACATGTTTTTTTGTGTGAGAGATTATTTGTTGAGACCCAGGCAGAGATAAAGCATTTATATACTGGGACCAGTACCTGCAGTTTTGATAACCATAATGATCATTACAAGGCTTAACAAACTTTTTGCTTTAGGGCTTAAATTAAGTGGTTCAGTACAACTATCTTTTAATTAATTGAATATATTTCCAGTAGCTTCAGATGGAGATGTTTAAGCTCCAAGCCTGGCAAAGACTATTCTCCCCAAACTAAAATATTGCTGGGCTGCAGAGCAGCTTTACCACAAGATGTTTCTTCATTCTTCATTCGCAATTAGCACTACTGATTAATTTGTTTTCTAAATCAGAATAAAAAGATTTTATCTAAGGTAAGCTATGAAAATGTATCATGAAATAAAGTCATTTACTAATTCATGGCTTCATTTTTTTTGGTAAAATATTTGTTTCCCATATATCAAGAAGATATAATGAGTAAACAAGAAAATTGCAACAAATTTTGAGTTGTGAATAATTTCTAGGGTAATCCAAAATTATAACCTTGTAAAAAAAATCAGCTACATTTTTTCCACAGTATTTGGACAGTATCATTGGAATAAGAAATGATAGTATTTATTGGTCAAACAAAATCAGATAACTTCATTAGTGCTCTGTATTTTTTCCAACTACACTCTGAGGTCTGTTAGGGGCAATGTACCATACAAAGACGCTGAGGGTGTTGATCATGGGAATCCAGGAGTTGATGTGGATAAAGTGTGAGGTTACAGAAGGAATAAAAGCTCTTCAACACAGAGTTTGTTTCTGGCAGTGTCAGTGTCTGGCTTATCTCCGTTTCAAGCTGATTTAAAATTTCTGAGATTGTAACACATGTTAATAATCCAAGCACTGCTGAAGTGTTTCCTGCCAAAATAGGAAAATGTTGCATCTCTGCTCGGTATCAGAAGACCAGACTTTACCAGAACACAGGAGGCAGGACCCAGGCCACCAGCCCCAGGCAGCTCATGCTTCTTATCAACTTCTACATAGCCCTGTAATACTAAAACTAATGTTTGGAAGGCATTAAAAAGGGTTGTTTTCCTGGTTTTTCTTCTACATTCAATACAGCAATTTTTCATCCTTGCCAGATTAGGATCTGAATTCTTGATCAGCTTAAATAGACATTTAATTTCCTTATAGGTCACAGTATGTTATTAAAAAAAAAAAAAAACCAAAAAAAAAACCAAAACCGAAGGAAATAGAAAAGAAAGTTGTGGATAAAACTTTTCACTTTAATTAAGATTCATGTTCAATTGCCCTGTAAAAATAAGTTAATCATCATGGAGTCATAGAGCCATCAAAGTTGGAAGAGATCTACAAAACCATCCAATCCAACCATTCACTCAGTAATCCCTAAACCATGAACCATCACCCAGCACCACACCCAGACACCTTTGAGTCAAGGCCAGGGGTGGTACCTCAACCACTTCCCTAGGACACCTATCCTAATGCCTAATCTTGTTATATTATCCTTAGAATGACAGAGTACACTGCAGGGGCTGTAAAGTCCTCCTGATAGAGTTTGTCACTGATGTTTGAGCAACGTTTTTCTCTGGATTCTTTTAAGCAGAATGTAAGATGAAATGAGTAGCATAAAATACAGGAAACAATTTATAAGTTTTTTTTCCTCCATAACTTAAGTCAGTAGCAAAAGAAATTCATGATTTGCCATGACAGTGTTTGCAGGCACATAAGAATCCAAAATAATCTATCTGGGTGAATCTGTGCACAAATGCAACTGATAAATCAGGATGTCTTCTGAAATTACAATTTCTGTAACCCCATAGTTTCTACCACAATGGTATGTGAGCACCTCCTAAAGTAGTTTTACATCCAGAGAGGTGGAAAAAGGCAATCTTCACTCCCTGTGTGGGAAACTGGAACAAACAGCTACTTTCTGAAAGAGTCACCAAGTTGATACCCCCTTTAAAAATGTATATAATTTTAGGGCAATCACCTGGATATTTCCAAGAATACAGTGTGCATGACATGGACCAGGAACCATATGTTTTAATTCTTGATCCTTTCCCTAGAAATGGTCTTCATGAGGTGAGTCTAAACCATACTGTATTAACATCTCTTAATTCTCTGTTATACGAAGTTACTAATTCAATATGATATTTTCAAATTATAAAATTATTCATTACATTTATGATCCCAGATGATGGTATTTCCAGCCAAAACAAGTAAGATTTCCATCAGCATTTATACCTTAAGAAGTTCATGCCTGAACAAGACAAGCAGTAACCAGTCATATTCTCAGGAAGAGCTGTTACAAACAAGTTTCACCAGCACAGACCCTTCTGCCTCCAGAATGGTTTCTTCTCACTCCAGTCAGGAAGACACTTACAATGAATTCTGAGATCCTAAATATAAATATTTTAACATTATTAAGAATTTAAGTACTATAGAAATTACTGAAATCTTAAATATTGAGAATAATTCATAGGAAATATTTAATATCAAAATTGAAGTTGTAGTCAATGATGCCAATGCACTGGGGACATTGGTCTCTGCATTTGAGTGCCCTAGACAGTTTGAGAAGAAACATCTCCAAATAATTATGTACAATATGAACATATTTCAGTGCCTGACAGAGATTTGTGGTGCTGCTGCCCAGTCAAGGATCAGACCCAGAGCAAAATATTCACTTACACAAAGTCTGAATTTGGTCTCAAGATTCTCTCAAGCATGCTTAAATTATACAACAGTTTATTAAAACAGAACCAACAACAACAAAAAAGATTTTAAAAACCCCAGAAACCCACAACCCTCAACCCTGTAACTAATCAAATCAAATAGAAATTCAAGAAGATGAATTACTTTCAGATTTAAAGAAAATTCACGCAGACAAAAATCCAGACTCTTTAGCCTGAAGGCAGGGGTTATTTGTCCTCTGCATTTTAATGATAATTTCAATGAAAAGCAAAGGAAATGACTGGTTTTCAGTCCCACTTCTATAGTACTTTGCAAAATTAGTATAGGTTTTAGAAATCTTTTAATAAAAGCCTGCCTGCTACAGCCACAGTAACAGCCACTTTAACAGACTCACAGTTAGCCTGGTTACTGTCAATTTAACCACTTGGGAAAAGAAACATATAATATTAACTATGAATCACCCTCAAATCTTTGTGGTGTGAAAACAGAAACACACTTACAGTCTGTGCTTGCTAATATCTGATTTTATGTTCAGATAAAAAAGAGTCAAGGGAGTTCCCCATGTCCCTGCTCTCAAAAAGGCAATAAACTGCACCACAGGAGAACAATTATGTGATTTTTTTTCACTTTTAATTGATCTGTGAGGTATACCTGGATAGAGTCCATGAAGATACTTTTGCAAAGGAAGTGTCTCACTTGGTAAGAGTTTTCAGGAGGGAAATCTTCTGTATTGTTCTGCTTCTGTTGCACTTGTTTGTGTTAAAATTCTAATTTTGTTTCAATTTTATACCATGGTGTAAACTCTCATCAGTTTCCTGCATGAGTAGAAAACCCAGTGATTTGAGGGTTTACAGAAATAACTATCTACAGGACTGCCCACACATTCTATGGGTCACACCCTGAAAACTTTTGGAGATGAAATTTCCCTTTCATATCTAGGCTATTCCAGTTTCCAAGCAGTGGTATTGCAACCTGTGACTGATGCCATAAGGAAAGAAAATGACATGTTTTGTCAGACCAGATGGAAATGATATTTATCTTATTTAATATCATGTGGACTCTCTCCATCACTTTAAAATAACTTGATAATAATTTCCTGCTCTAGAAAATGTCTCTCAAATGACCTTTTCCCTCCTCTTTCCAAGTTCCCTATTATAACTCCATAGTTTGGAGTAATTAAAGTGTGTTTTCCTCCCCTTTAGCCACTAGAATTTATTCCTACCTGTTTTACGTGCTAAGGACATCTTGGAACACCATTGTAAAGGAGTGGAGATGATGGAGATGACAAGATGGAAGCAGTGGGGAGTTCCTCAGGTCACTGAGAGGAAATCTTGACAATCCAAGGTGTATGGAGAAAGTGCAGTGCAGGAGACCTTCAGAGATACCAAATACAAGTATTAAAGAACCACAGTTTCCTCTAGCAGGCATAGCCAAGGTAGATTGACTTGAGCTCAGGTGTTTCTGCATTACAATTTGCATTATGCCACGTAGATAAAGCAAAAAAAAGACTTGGAGATGGATTTTGAACCAGGACCAAAGTAATGGTAAGTCTTAATTTCATGATTCACAGTAACCTTTCTGCATGAATTTGTCCAAAATTGGTACTGGACTTGAGGAAATGGTCACTGTCTAACTTTAAGCCGTATTAAGCTGCTCTGTTGGCACTGGCTATTGCTCCTTCTGGTTGTAGCTGTAACTTAGGGAGACTTTACAAGGCCCAAGACATTCCCATACCTGAAAGCACTCAGAAAAGGTGTGCCTTCACTCAGCTGCACTGTGGGATCTGTCCTGCAGTTCAGGGAAACCATTTTCAGTGCTTGGGTGAAGGTTTGGAGCACTCAGATAGTAGTCACCACTACACGTTTTCTTTTTCAAGCAAGATACAACTCCTCTGCTTCAATTTTTTTTCCAGCTTTGATCATCCCTCCCATTATTCAATCCTTTTTTCCACAAGGTCAGCTAGTGAACTAAATTAGACCTAAAACTTTTTACTCTTCTTTCAGTGGATCAGTTCAGTGTTTTGTCCTCTCTTGGGTCCTCAAACATAGAAGCAGCAAAAGTCTTATTTTTGAGCTATATTAACACAAAAAACCAAAACGAGGTGTCTTAAAACCATCATGGTTTTTAGAATTGCAGGGAAAGTAGATGCTTTCCACAGAAAGTAGGCAATTGACATAAAAATAATATAGCAGAACATGTTAAGTCTTGCTTATTTTACACAAGTATTGGTATTGAACAGCTAAGAGTATCTGTAAAAAACCTTTCCAAACATGCTGAGACAGCTGAACTTGCACAATGCTCTCTTTACTTGTCAGCAAATCCAACAAATGTGTAACATTCAATATGGAAAGGCAGGTCTCATCTTTACCAGCTGGCAAGCCAAAGCAGCAAAACAGTCTGTTATTGCCCCAGGACACAATCTCAGCTTTCCCCCAAAACTGTGTTGAAGTCAGGAAAGCATCTGAGAAAACCCCTGCACCCACCCACAGTCAGTCTACTGTGATCTCTTCAATCCATGACATATCTGAGATCTCTTTTAACTACTCTGTTGTGTAGAAGCCATGGACTTTCACTCAAACAGAGAGAAAATACAGTCATTAAAACATTAGGCTCACATGAAATTTCCATTTCCTTACAGGAAAGACTGTATGGGATCTGAACACTCTCCAAACCATGCAGCCATTCTGGAGTCACACTTGAACATTTGAGCTCAGACCTATCTGTCCTTGTTGAACATTTTATGTTGACACAAACCACATATGTTATGTATCTGCCTCCTTTTTCCCTTTTAAATTGGTTTCTCTGATCAGTGGAACAAAGATACAAAAGGAAATTAATCTTCTGCACATGAATGTCCTTCATGGTATTTCAAGTCTTTCCCAGATCTTACTCTGAAAGGACATGAAGATAAGCCCAACATGAATTGCAGCATACAGATTAGGGAGGATAAAAATTGAGAAAAGGAAATTTTTTTTTTTTACCTTATTTGTTGAAAATGTAGGTTATTAGCTCAGTTTATGAATCTTAGGACATATTCTTCACAATATCATTTATAGTCACAAATATCACTTTAGAGGTAACATTTATTTTGATTGGGAAATAAAAATTCTGAACAGTCTTTTATTTACAAGATGTTATTTGGGTTAATATTGCTAATTCATTTCATATTTGTTAGGCTTTGAGACTTTTGTCTCAAAAGACCTTTTTGCTTAATGTCTATTTTCACAAGGATTTTAAATTCCAAATCCAGAATGAAAAATAAATTCTGCTTTTTCCCAGGTTTTTATGAAACTGAGGGTCGAAATAATTATTTACATAATTGAATTATTAGACATAAATTATTTTAAAAATATCAGAAATTTATTATAATCCTTTTTTAAAGCATAGTTTAGGGATGAAAGATGAAGAATTGAAGCTGATATTAAAGAGTTTCAAGAATTGTTTTGATGATTCTTTGCTTAGAGTAAACATGGAGTTAAACACAGGAATGTGTGTACATGATATAGACATTAGTTTGAGCAATTATTGAGAGACTTGTTAGAATGTCTGCAGGTAACACTTAAATGTTTTGAGATTGTTGAAATTTAGATGGAAGTTGTTGCAGAGATCTTACAGTTATGTGGAGTCACTAAATAAGCCAAAACAACATTCCATATTCACAGATACACATCAGTGACTGGAAAGAAATGTTTTTCCTGTGGTTTCTGACGCAATAATTTATTTGGGGACATTTTTACAACTGCTTTGCTCCTAATTTCTCTTTCCCATTTGTGAAAAGTGAAGAATAAAATCAGATAATAAAGATAATAAAGGTAGAAAAGTATCACATACGTGATGAAATACCTGTTCTGTAATTTTCCACTGCTGTGGGAAAAAGCAAAGCTCCAATCTTTGACAAGGGAGGTACAAATCACAGCACATAATTTTTATTCTAATATATTAATTGTAGAATCATAGAATCGTTATATTTGAAAAAGACCTCCAAGATCAAGTCCAACCTTTGAACATCACCATGCCAACCAAACCTGAGTGCCATGCCCAGTCATTTCCAGAACACTTCCAGGGATGCTGACTCTGCCACCTCCCTGGGCAGCTGTTTGAATGCTTCGTAATCCTTCGAGTGGAGAAATTCTTCCTCATGTCCAACCTGAACATCCCCTGTCACAGCTTTGAGGCCATTTCCTCTTGGCCTGTTCCTAGTTTCCTGGGAGAAGAGGTCAGTTGCCTGGGAGAAGACATGGAGGATGCAGGGGGTGCTTTGATTGATTGATTGATTGATGATGCACATGATGATGCTCATTGCACCCTGCATTTGCCAATTTCCCCATGCAGACAATAATTCAGTACCTGCACACAAGTCTCTAGCTCCTGGCTATTGTGAGTGGGCTTATGGAGATCCTGAAACTTTGGTCAGGCTACAGAAACAGGTTCTCAGGTAAAGCACAAGCCTGGAAAATGTCTTCCAGCTTCTGTTTTGCGACTGTTAGTAATGAAGACTGGAGCCCTTGCTGAAACATCGTGGCTCTTTTTGACCCAGGTGGGGCAGTATCCTTGAGGCAAACCATGCACTCTGTCCAGAAAATGGAAGTTATGGTATTTGCTAAAACATTCTCTGAAACATCTTCAGAAAATTATATAGAATGGTCTATGCAATAATGAGTAAGGGTATTAGAACATAAAATAGGCAGATATAGACTCATTTGAGGTGACAATAACAACAAGTATAGAGGCCTCAAAAATGTGGACTGATAACTAGACCTGTAAATGTAACTACTCTCTATGATTGGTCTTCTTGGCACATCTAGAATTTGGGTTTTTCACATTTATTACTTAATACATTGCAGATAATTCATCAGCACCAATTATTTCTCCCTTTCAGAGGCCCTACTAAATGAACATGTTTGAAGTCAATAAAAAGCAATCTCCCTAGAGTACAGAAAAATCAATTTCTTGCTTATAAGGATCAAAACTATTTTTTACCTTCCAAGTAGTCTGTTTTCCATTTTCAAATTGGCATGCATGAAGTTGGAATTATATCTACATAGGTTATGTTCAACTGCAGGAGTTTGGAGGTATTTTGTTAGGGAAAAGAAGACCAAAACCAATTAAAAATTTATCAAGTAGATACTGTCCTTGTCTACAACAGCTGAATTTGAGACAAGTGTGAAATAAATATCTGATTTGTAAATAAGCTCATAGTTACATAATGGGTTAAAAAAAACCACATGATCAGAAAACTCAGGCTATGAGCTTTGTTACATTCAGCTTTTCTTATTCTTGCCTTACAAGTAGATACAAGCTCTAGTCACCTTGGTACGGAAAAAAAAAAATCTGTATTAAAACTAAAGCAAGGTGTATCCCTGCAAAAAATAACTTTGTAGCACTTCTTAAAGGAAGGGTTTTTACAGTTTTACACTAAGTATGGTGAACTCAGTCACTATGGCTAGGACGTGGGGTATAAAATAATTTATATTGGAAAACACCTCTAAGGTTACCCTGTCCAATCCTTAGCCCATCACTGCCAAATCCACCACTAAACCACATCCCTAAGTGCCACATCCACACGTCTTTTGAACATTTGAAGGAATGGTGGCTCTACCCCTTCCTAGGGTGGCCTGTTCCAGTGCCTGACCACCCTAATAGTGAAGCCATTTTTCCTAATATTGAAACTAAACCATGCCTGGCACAACTGGAGCCCATTTCCTCTTGTCCCATCACTTGTTACCTGGGAGAAGAGACCAACCCCAACCTGGCTTCAGCCTCCTTTTGGGGAGCTGTAGAGAACAACAGGGTCCCTCTGAGCTTCCTTTACTTCAGGCCAAACACCCCCAGCTCTCCCAGCTGATCCTCACCTGACTTGTGCTCCAGATTCTTCACCAGCTTCACTGCCTTTCTCTGGACTTGCTCCAGCACCTTTCTTTTAGTGAGAGGCCCAGAACTGAGCACAGGATTTGAGGTGTGGCCTCACCAGTGCAGAGTACAGTGGAGGATCACTGCCCTGGTCCTGCTGAACACATTATTGATGGTCCAGGCCAGGATGCCACTGGCCTTCTTGGCCACCTGGGCACACAGCCAGCTTGTGTTCAGGTCCTTTTCTGTCAGGAAGCTTTCCAGCCACTGGGAAACTGCATTTGTAGATGCTGCATAGTTGAGTACATTTGCATGCTATGTAGGCAAATAGCAACAGCACAAGGGGCAATGGTTTTAAACTGAAAGAGAGCAGCTTTAGATTAAGTTTTAGAAAAAAATTCTTTACTCCGAGGGTCATGAAGCACTGAAATAAGTTCCCCAGGGTGGTTGTAAACAACCCATCCATGGAAGTGTTCAAGACCAGGTTGGATGCGGCTCTGAGCAACCTGATCTAGTGGAAGGTCCTCTGCCCATGGCAGGGTCGCTGGAAATAGATGATATTTGAGGTCCCTTTCAACTCAAATCATTCTATGATTCCATAGGGTTATTGTGACACAACTGCGAGACTGGAATTAGCCCCATGAAATTGATCTCACACTGTCCAGATTCCTCCATGGAGCCTTTCTACCCTCCAGCTGATCAGTTTAGAACTGGCTGCAAATTCACTGAGGGTGCCCTTCATCTCCTCGTGCAGATTGTTAATAAAGATATTATTTAAGACTGTCCCCAATACTGAGCCCTGGGGAACACCACTTGTGACCAGTTGCCAACTTGATTTAACTCCATTCCCACCACTCTCTGGGCTGGGCTGTCCAGACAGGGTTCTATCCAGAAAACAGTGCAGCCATCCAAGCCATGAGCAGCCAGTTTCTCCAGGAAAATGCTAACAGGAAACAATGAAACACTACCAAGCAACACAAGCAGCTAAAACAACCTCTGCAGAAGATGCGTTAGATGAATATCATGTCCTTTATCTGAGTATTTGTATACAGCAATTAATTTTCTTTTTAGTCCTCCAAAATGTTCATGTTCTCTTTGACATTTACAGTCTTTTGTGTGTACAGGAAATACCCATAAAGTGTGCATTTATAGATGCTGGATTGATGAGTACATTTCCATGCCTGCAATATGAACAATTGCTATCAAGAAAAAGAACAATTGTTAAACATTAACAGTGAGATTTGTCTTATCAAAAATTGATGGTTACATTTGCATTACTCTGTCAGATTGATTTTGTTTAATACCAATAATATCCAATCCTAAGTAAGGAATAGAGGTTTTAAACCTGAAGAGAGTTGATTAAGGCTAGAAATAAGGCTGAAGTTTTTTACTGTGAGAATGGTGAAACACTGCAACAGATTTCCCAGAGAGGTGGTAGATGCCCACCCCTGGAAACATTGATGATCAGGCAGGACAGGGCTCTGAGCAATCTAATCTTGTTCAAGATTTTCCTGCTCATTGCAGAGTGTTGCACTAGATGAACTTTAAAGGTTCTTTTAATCTAAACTCTTATTTGAGTCTATAATTCTAAAGCAGACACTACAGAAGAAATGTTTCCTAAGAGAGTGTTGTCCCTTTATGGATGGGACAGATCCCACCAGAGACAAGCCAGATGTGGAAAGGCACTTGTGGGCAGCCAAAATAAAGTGAGATTAATCCCGTACTGCTGAAAGTAGTGCATCTCAAGTCAAGATTTGCATTAACAGAACTGTAAAATTAAAATTTTAGACAGGTATAGCTTCTAGAAAGTCCAGTCCATGTCTTCCTTAGAAATTCAGCCAGTATTACTAGACACTCTTTAACTTATCAAGGGATTGATACAGCCAGTTCCTTCTGTAAACCCTACAATAAGTTCTTAATCTCTTGAGCACAAAAAAGAAAAAGAAGGACAATGACCTTTAGACCTGGCCATGTCCTCTGCTCAAGGTCTTTCAGGATGTGATCCAGAGGATGACTCAAATTGTGGCAGTACAACCATTACCTGTTCCCTACCAGCATCCATGTGCAGAAATTCACAGTGGCACAGACTGATATGTTGGTAAAGCTCAGCATGCAGGACTGAGAATTAGAAACTGTGTGAATGTGGTTGAGACTACAAAATAAGATAAATACTTATATACTTATTTAGCAGTAGATCTTCTGCAGTTTACTGTTCTGATTGAAGAGCAAAATCAGCAATTGTGGCAGTGGTACCATTTTCCTGGGATACAGAGGCCAAAGACCAGAGGCCATTGGTCTTAGCAGTGAAAAGGGCTTTCCATGGCTACATTCTCCATTATCCATTTCTTACTCATGTCACTGGACAGAAGTTGGCCCTGAGGTACTGAAACACTGTCCTGAGCACAGACAATATGAATTCATGTTTTCCCAAGGCAGAGAGCCCAGAGGTGGCTGCTCCTACCCCAGAAAAGGAACCATAGCATATTAGAATCATAAGGGGGACGGCCAGCCCCTCTGGGGAGGGTGATGACAACAACTGGTACTTCATGGAGATGTCTCCTTCCACTGTACAGTTCAGTTTTAAAACAAAATGAGCTAAAAAGCCCAGCAGACTGTCATAACTTTACTGATGCATTTTAGTGCTCCACAGTTTTGTCCTGCCCCACTGAATTTGCCAACTCATGTTTCTTCTGTTTAGAACACAGTTATTGTATATAGTGCCTTTCATCAAAGTATCATGAGTTACTTTGCAAACACTGATTATGCCTTTCAGCCTTACATGAAGAATAATCGTAGTCCAAAGTCATGAATTAGTCAATAAGAGAGAGAAATATTATCTTGGTTCCCAGCCTCACATATTAGACACTACTTAAGATCATAATTTTGCATATTCATCATTTAGACCTGGAGGAGGTAATAAGAAAAAGTATTCTCAAACACAGCAAGGACTAATCAACACTGATACTAGATAAGATCAAAACATTCTTAAAAAAGAACAAAAGCTGACTTATTAAAATAATATCCTATTGCAACATGTCAAATAAAGACAAATGAAACAAAGAAATGCATCTTAGTGGTTTTATTATCGTATCCATAGACTCGTTACATATCAGAAGCTGAAAGAAATAAATATGATTAGAAAAGTAGATAATTGATTGCAGTTTTTGCCAACATGCCACAGGAATAAATAGTGCTAGCAGTACAGCTGAAACAATATAGATCTCACTGCATGCCAAGTATCTATCCTGTTTTTGCAATGA
Source organism: Polioptila caerulea (assembly GCA_013397295.1). NCBI lineage: Eukaryota > Metazoa > Chordata > Aves > Passeriformes > Certhiidae > Polioptila > Polioptila caerulea. Next base: position 707,380 of record VYXF01001702.1, read on the forward strand.
AAGCTATGTCTAAATTAATGTATTTTAAACATATCTGTGTATTTAAGAATTGAATTCTAAAAATAATTTTGAGCATGCCTACATGATGTGAATTATGTAATTTCTTCTTTTCTAGAGGAAGACAAATGTTGCATATCACTTTGAGTGGATGTCATCTTTCCCTTAAAAAATTAGAGGAAAGTAGGCCATCATTACAAAATGTAAAGATTTCCATCTAAACCCCAGCAGACTTTTAATTCCTTGACTTCTGCTCTGTAAACGAATCAAGGGGAATGTGTACCATGTCTCTAATCCCTCAATTTTAGCTTCTTACGTTCACAGGGCAGTCCTTCCCCTTCAACTTACAACAAAACAACTTTTCCTCATCGGGGCTGCCTCTTGTGAAAAATGGAACGGAGCTATTCAAAAACTAAAACTGAATTTTGCCCACCTTTCTATCAAAAATATCACTTCCTTATCACATGCCACACAATGAGCCCACTCTTCTGGGTGAGCAGCTCCCATGCTGCCCAAACTCTGTCAAAATTTGCAATTATGATGCCAATAGAGCAGATTCCAGCTGTAGGTGCCTCGTGGCCAGATGTGAACTTTTGCATGTCCCCTTTTCCATGTCCATGTTTATCTGAGAACATATCCTCTGAATGCACTTGCAGCACAGTTGAGGTAGGACAGCTGATAAGGCAGCGTGTTTGTGTTTTCACACCATGTTGCTAAGGAATGTCAGAACTAGGACTGTTATCTAAGCAGTCACTATGTTTACAAGGAGAAAAACAAAATGATTGAGGTCTTTCTCCTAGGTACCCTAAAAAGACACGATAAGAAATAACAATGTCATTGTTTGCTTTCAGTACATTAATCTCTCTAATGTTACATAGATACTAAAAAGTGTCTCTTTGCTGAAATATACCATTTCACTTCTAACATTATGGACTTGGTGAAAATTCAGCCATGAAATTGCCATTTTCTTTCAGTTACAGTTACTTATTTAGAGCAAATTAAAGCTTATAACACAACTTTTTCAAATGCAGGCCACTTTAAAAAGATATATTGATTTGCAACCTGAAACATGATGGTCTGACGTCAGTATTCAGGCACTTTGCATTCCAGAGCACTCCCTTTTGTGTTTAGAGACCTCATGATGTTATCCCAAGCCACAGACTAAACACCCAATTTGAGATTTAAAAATAATAACACATCAATTAATTTGGCAATTTTAACATATAAATCTACACATACAATCTGTAGTCCATAATGGAACAATAATCTTGTGATCTTTTGGACTAATTCCTAAAGGCAAAGGTTTTAGTTACGGATGAGAACAATAGAGGACACAGTTCAGAGGGATTAATGAAGTTATTGTTTTGTACATATGTGAAATCTATAAAAATCTTTGTTACATGCCAAAATATCAATTAGTGGCTTTCCTTTTCACTGGCTCCTCTTTTCCTTCCCTTCATTGTACATCATACTTTCCCATGTTCTCACCAAGTTTTTGTCCTAGCAGAGCTAGAGAGAGGGTGGAGCAGCCTCTGCAAGGAAACTGTAAGATTGTGTGTACAACTCACTAACCAGCTGGCAGCACATAAACATTTGAGGTCATATCCAGTCCATGCATACATCAGCTTGGAGCATTATCCAAAGCCTTTTCACTCACCCAGGGCACGAGCTGGTGAATTAAAGCATAATATGAGTACATAAACTACTGCCACCCACGTTTTGGCCAGATTTGACTCCTCAAGGCATATTCCCTCACCCAAATCTCACCCAAAAGTCTGGAAGACAAGTGAAGAGACACTGCACTTAAACACACATCATGCAAAGCTGGTTCAGGTAATTGTCACTTGGAATTTCAGGAGGGAAAAATCAAGAGTTGTATTTGCTAACTAGCCTGCACTGTGTACTTTACAAACAAAACCTCAACTGGTCATTTCACAGAACAATAGATAACGCTGGTCAACAGGGCTTCTCTCTTGAGAAAAGCAGCACTGACTGGATGAAGCTTTTCTTACACTGTGGAGACACAGGGTAGACAGGGAACACGTGAGATCTTTAACCTTCCCTCCTGGGCAACCACTGAAAAAGGCACCAGGGACCTCCCTTTATAATAAACAATTCCTCCACATTGCACTGCATCTAACAATACCCCACACACACTGCTGCTGCTGCTGCTCTGAAGTGTCATTATTGGTCACAAGCCCAAATCCCTCTGTGGGGCCTGACCATCTGTTCTGGAGAGCAGGACACAGTTTGATGCACGGACAGGAAACCAAAACCAGAAACAGCAGGATGAGGTGGTGCATAAACCATGCAGTGCCTTCAAGGCAGGGATCTGCCCTCCTGTTCTTTCATTTCATCACCTTTTAGCTGCGAAGGGGAGATTCTTGCCCGTGTCCTCAAAAGGAGTGTGTCAAGCCTTTCAATATTTGCACCCAAGTAATGTCAGCATATCCAAGTTTTTCACTTTCCCAGGCTGTTATGCAAATCCTTTGATGAGCTACTGGTACTTTGAGTGGGCACATCCTCTTCCAGAGCTACTGTAAACTCATGAAACCAAGTGAGGTGGAAAAACACCTATGCAGGTTCCAGGCAAACTTCATAACTACTTCCTTTGGATCTTTGGGGAGGATGGAAAGGAGGAAATGGTACAGCTAAGCTTGTTGAGTTATTGAGTTGCTTTCTATAGCTTAAATCATGAATTTTAGAGGTGACTTTTTAACAATCATCTTTAACAGACTGGCAACTTTTGAAGGCAAATAGGTAACATTAGAATAATGTTAGGATAATTACCAAGAAAATTACTCTCTTGAAAGAAGAAATGTTGACTTAAAGCCATTTCTTAATGTAAGAAACAAGAAATCAGATTTCCCTGACCACATTTTCAAGGATATCTCTATACAATTCTTCCAGCTCATCTAAAGCCAAAATTGCAGAATCAGTTAAGTGTTTTCCACTGCAAAGCCAAGATTATGGGACACGGAATTGCATCCAAATTTTGTGATGACTATGACACAGTAAATTTCAAATATGATGAAATTTTATCATCCCTAATTTGCATCACGAAACATGAAAAATGAAATATACAGCTGATTCATGTGGAATAAAGAAACAGCATTTACCAGCATTTACCACCAGGTTTGAAATAATTCTGCTTTGTTCTTGGTCCATAACCAGGCTGAACTCTGTTTTCAGCTGATTTAGGTTTTTAAATTCATTATTTTAATTGGTCATTAACACGTTAGAGTTCATTTCTCAGCTACATTGTTGTATGTAAAAGCATCACAGACTCTGATGTTGTATTTTTGAATAGACCTTCCCTAGGCAGGCTGCAAATGTTTATCAGCCCTCCAAAGGCTATCCACTAGAAAACAGCATTCACTGGCCTGCTTTAGACCTGCTGTGCATGGGTTTTGAAATATCTTCACTTCTTCTGTCTCAACTTTGCCCTTTGTAATCTTGCCCTTTCCTATAGTAAAAGGCAAGAAATGTTCAGAGTCCCTGCCAGCCAAGGAACCTGTCCTGGCTTCCGCTACCACTGCAGGACTCCAGCCTGTCATCCAGCCCAGGAAACGCTTCTGAGGTTTAAAAACACAATCCATATCCCTCTGGCTGTGTCACAGCATTCATTCACAGTCTGGCAGGGGAAGGGGGGCGGGGCTGAGCTGATAGCATCAGCAAAGTATTGCTCTCACTGAGTATGCATTTTACTCATACAGGCTGTCACAGATGGGAAAGAGTCCTTGCTTGATCACAATTCTCTTATATTTTTTCTTTATTCTGTTTCTTTCTTGACATTAATTCAATCAAATTATTAAAATATAAAATTGCAGAAAAATAAGGCAACAGTGCTGGGTGAATGCTTTCCTTCCTACATGATGTATTCAACTGAAATAGCAGACATTAGAGGGGAATGACAAGTTTATTATCATTGCCTTACCTCACTGAACACTTCAGAGTCTCCAAATTTATTTAGTCATCTGATGTCCATCACCTGTGTGATACCCACCTTTCATTCAAGTAGGTCAGCTCTTTTCAATCTTTATTTTTAATTCATAGAATCACAGAATCATAGAATAATTTATATTGGAAAAGGCCTTTAAGATCACCAAGTCCAACCATAAACCTAGCACTGCTCCACTAAACCATGTCCCCAAGTGCCACATCTCTATATCTTCGAAATTCTTTCAGGGCTGGTGATTCCATCACTTCCCTGGGCAGCCTATTCTAACGCCTTTCAGCAAAGAATTTTTTCCTCATATCCAGGCTAAACTTCCCCTCGTACAACTTGAGGCATTTTCCTCTGGTCCTGTTGCTTGTTACTTGGAGGAAGAGTTTTAAAGATCAAAATAAACTATTGATATATTAATGGCAGAAAGCAACAATCATTTGAGAGAAATATGGGTTAAGACTCAAGAGAGAAATCACAGCACTGCAGGGTTAACCCCAGCTGTTAACAACCTGCATGCTGCCAACCACTCATGTGAGGAGCAGAAATTGATGGCCCAGACACACACCCCCCTCTGCACACACCCCCTCTGGCCATGGAGCAGCAGGAGGTGTGAGTGCTCCTGCTCTGTGTGCCCACACCAATCCCACAATCTGGCAGGAGAGCCCCAAGAGGTCATGCACGTGGGTCCCTGCATGCAGCCCCATCCCACCATCCCATCAGCTGGGTACAGATCCTGGCAGTGTCTCACAGGAGGGTGCTGTGTCTGGGCAGGGCAGCACTGTGACACTGGTATCCCATAGCAGCATCAAACCAACTGCTGCTGCTCCTTCCTTTATGAGGACACTCTCCAAAACAAAAAAAATTTCATCCTTATTTCTTTTTGCGCTGACTTCTCCTTTGTTAAAAAAAAACCAAACCAAAAAAAGCCCTCTGTATTTTCCTGGTTACTGTTTGGTACACCAGACAATCAGCTTCTTCTTCAGCACTACTGGGTTTGCAAGTTCAAGTTTTGGTAACAGGAGGCTACAGGGGAGACTTACATGAGGAGCTGCTGGAAGCTTCACACATATCCCACAGAGCTCACGCCAGCTGGCTCCAAGATGGGTCTGCCACTGGCCAAAGCCAAGCCCAGCAGCAGCAGTGGTAGCACCTCTGGAATCGGATATTTAGGAAGGGGGGAAAAAATCCCTGCACAATTGCAGCCAAAAAGTGGAGAACATGTGAGAGGAACAATTCTGCAGACACCAAGGTCAGTGAGGAAGGAGCAGGAGGAGGTGCTGCAGGTGCCAGAGCAGAGATTCCCTTGCAGCCCTTGGTGCAGCCCACGGTGAGGCAGCTGTGCCCCTGCAGCCCATGAAGGTCTACAGGGGAGCAGAGATCCACCTTCATGTGCCCCATGGAGAACCCATGCTGCAGGTGGATGCCCAGAGGAGGCTCTGATCCATGGAAACCCATGCTGAATTGGGCTCCTGACAGGAGCTGTGGTGCTGTGGAGAGAGGAGTCATGTTGGAGCAGGTTTGCTGGCAGGATTTGAACCCTGGAGCAGTTTGTGGAGAGCTGCTGCCCATGGGAAGGACTCACATTGGAGAAGTTTGTGGAGAGCTGTCTCCCATGGGGGAGACTCAAGACTGGAACAAGGAAAGAAATGATGAGTCCTTCCATTGAGGAGGAAGGAGCTGCAGAGACAACATGTGATAAATTAACCATTGTCTCCATTGCCTGTCCCCCTTGCTACTGAAGAGAAGATAGAGAAAATCATGAGCAAAGTGGAGCCTGGGAAGAGGGGAAGGGTGGGGAGAAGGTGTTTTTAAAATTTGATTTTATTTTCTCAATACCCTACTTTGATTTGCTTGGCAAAAATTCAGTTAAATTCCCCAAGTCAAATCTGTTTTGCCCATGATGGTAATTGCTGAGTGATCTGTCCCTGCCCTTATGGAAACTCATGAGCCCCTGTGCAGTGAAGGAGAGGGGAGATAGAGCAGCTTCAGTGGGCCCTGGGTGCCCAGCCAGGGTCAATCCACCACGTCAGCTTGGACAGTTGTGGGTGTCCCATTCACCTACACATCCACAAGCCCTTCTGCCCTGACAGCCGCTGTTATCCAGGCTATATTGCCAAGGGCAGACCATAAAGCCATCCCTACAAGAAGCCCTAAATTCAGGAGGAGTATATTGTATTACACATACTCTTCCCAGGGCACTGCTCAGACTAAGAACATTGCTGTCATCCTCTAAAACAGTCAGAAAGCATTTTCTGTCACTTGGTCTCCAGTACAAGCTCGGCTAGCATGAACAAAAGACAATTACCATGAGATTTGATGCAACAGATGCATCAAATAGAAGTATAGAAGTATTAGAATATTATATTTAGAAGTATTTAGAAATATAGGAATATTTTAAGCAAGAATAACCATTGGAACAGCTTACAAACTGGTTGTGCATCATCCATCTGTTCATATTAAGACAAGCTGCTATTCTTAGAAGACACACTGTAGGTCAAACTGAGATTATAATGTAAGAAACTGATTTTTTTTAATCTTTGTTGCAGAAGTCAGATTAAAGGAGACTAAATACAATTGCCATATGTTTACATTTTCCAAATATGTGCTGGTTTCCACCTGTAATTTAAGTAAAATCGTATTTGTAATGAAAGGATAGGTGTCTTTTTTCTACCCTGCTGCACATATAGAAGACTGATAACTTGAGCATGTAACAAACCCAAAAGACCCCACTGAAGTCTGACTACACAGCCCCAGGTCAACAATCCCTTTTCTATACAGCCCTTTCCAGATGTGTCATGTTGACGTGTGATATAGAATGTGTATTTCTGCCTAGGAAATCCCAGCTAAAGTTATGGGAACAGTTATCATAACAACTATTTCCACCTTAGGGTAACTGACATTTTTTAATTCAGTCCTATCCTTTCTGGAGAAATTTTCCTGGGTCTTCAGAAAATACTATCAGCCATAGGTGAGGGACCAAAAGGTCCCAAAAGGTCTGTGAACTGAATAGAAATTTTGAGGACAACATAATGTCATTTATATAAGCACAAAACAGAGAAGTAAGATGGCACTCAACACTTTAAAAAAACAACCAACAGAACCATCTTCCTTTCTAGCCCATTGCTCAGCAGACCACATATCTCTTAATCTGCTTCTTGATGAATCATTAGCCTGGTTCCATTTCCTCCTGGCTGGCCCTGGTCAGGAGAGTGCAGAGCTCTGAAGAATAGGTGAGGGTACTCAGACAGCTCTGCCTCTCCAAAGTAGACATAGCTGCCTCACTGGGACTTCTTGTTTGCTTTTTGTGGGTTTTATTTATACTTTCAAGTTCTTCATTCCAGCTGTGCCTGAAAGTGGAGGGGACAGTTTAGCCCCATTTAAGCCAAGTTCATGTGTGGTATCCGCGCCTACTTTCCCTTCTCAAAATGGGAAGACAGCCAAGGGAAATCCAATCAGTAGGAAAATGATCTTCAGGGATGCTTGAGTGAGGACCCATCAAAGTAAAGAGCCAACACAGCTGGAAAAAATAGGAGACAGCAAGACCTCACTGAAAGCCAGATGTTCACTGCACATTTTCCTTTCTAATTTTTTAATTCTGATTTTTTTAACAACAACAGAAACACATCCTACTTTTTCTAAAATACAGTCAGGAAACTCCTTATTAGTTTAAGTTAATGTGTTTTATTGCTCAAATTCCTTTGAAAAAAGTTTAGACATAAAATGTTATTAATTGGAGAAGAAACATATGCTTCTTGGCTTGGCAATGCTCAGTGCAGTCAGTGTCGGATTTTTTTCTTTCTGTGCACTTTCACAAGATGTCTGTTGGTATTGAATTAGTTGAATTGTAGAGTTAAATTTATATGATGGGATTTAGCAGACAAAACAAAAACCTTTTACAAAAAATGTTTTCCTGGAGATTTTGATGGAAGAAGAGATATAGAATAATGGGAAAGGGTGTTGCTGAAGAATAAGAAGTCTATAGGGAATGTTTCCCTGCACAGCTTAAAAGCTTGGTAAATCCAGCACTGAACTAATTTACAAGGGACTGTGACTGAAGCAATGCCAAGAGAAAGAAGAAGGGAGGATCGAATGTCAGAAAACCCCAAGTCCTAATGAAGAAGTCAGTTTAGGGGTAGAGTAGTAAAAGAACTTGGAACCAGAGATGCTTGTTTGGGCCAGATGTATCAATGTCTCTGTACAGGTGTGACTAATATTTCCCCTGATGCACAACAAACTTGAGAAGAAAGACCACTCAGCAGGGATTTGAGAGTTCAACTCTTGGCTTTGTTATTAACCTTTTCTGTGTGTACATCAAGTCCTGATCCTCCCTCTTTGTGTGAGCTCTCCAGGAAAGAGGCTGTGTCCTGTCATGTTTGCAGCTACTCGACCATTGTGTTGATGAGAAATGTTTTCAGAAGCATGCCTAAACGGTTCTATTCAGAAAAAAATTGAGAAATTTCACAGTTTTTCAGTCAAGAAGCAGACACATACTGGCACAACACTGGACATTCCTCATCTGCATGGTTGTCAGTAAGCTGTTTTTAATGAGAATTGACTAGGGGCCATAGTAACTGAGGATTGTAGAGGAAAGAGCCAAGGGAGAGTAAAAGACAGTTTTAAAAGCTGGGAAATGTAATCTGAAATGAGCCTATTTTGAACTCAGCTACAAGTTTGCCTAATCACAGAATGAATTAATATTTTTTAAAAATTGCCAGTTAGGAATGTTTTATAAAATCTGCTGGTGCGATCTTGAAATTTTGTATAAACACAGCCGTGACAAACATCACACCAAAAGCTGGTTGAGAGTAAGAATCACAGATATGGACTGAAATCAAATTAAGTAGCATAAAATGCATCATTCAGAGAGAGTTGAAGATGAGGAAATATATACAGTTTTTTATCAGTGGATGACAGTGAGGTGGTGGGTCACTGCTGTGGAAAGGAGATGCAACCCTAGGAAGAATGGAGAAACTATTTTAGTCACGTGTAGGGGAGTATTAATAAAACTAAGCTGCTGAAGACATCACCTTTAACAGGCTAGGGTGAGAATCATCAAGGTCAGAAGAGACCTTTAAGATCATCCAGCCCAACCATCATCCCAGCACCATCATTAAAATCCCTAAATACTAAACCACATCACCCAGAACCAAATCCAAATTCCTCTTAAACACCTCCAGGGATGGTCACTCCATCATGTCCCTGGGCAGCCTGTCCCAGTGCCTGAGCACCCCAACAATGAAAATTTCTTTTATAATATCTAATCTGAATCTTCCCTGTCTTGGTTTAAGACCATTTCCTTTGGTCCCTCTCACTGCAGGCAGGGCAGAGGTGACTGGCTCCCATCTCACTACAATCTCCTTTCAAATGGTAGAGAGAGGATCCCCCTGAGCCTCCTCTTCTCAAGACTCCTCAAGCTCAGCTCCCTCAGCTATAAAACACATTTTCTAAACCTTTCATGAGCCTTGTCACCCTCTCCTGGACATGCTCCAGCCCTTCAGTGTCCCGAACTATCATCCACCCATTTAGAGAGAGATTTAATGACAAACAAATTGGAAGCAGGAACTTTAGGGATATAAGCAATGTCCAGCTTGGACACCAAATGGCAGCTAAAGAGCTTAAGAAGCTTGCCCTTGTAAATGAAAAGCCCAATTGACCAAATAACCCAATTAACACACACCACACACACACACACTGGGTGAAAAGACCTCCTTGCATTAAAAGCAGCATCATTTTAAGAACAATGACATAAAGACTAATAAAGAACTGGAGGCCAGAAGTTAGAAACCAGAAGAAATAAAAATTAGAAAGTTCACAACTGCTAGAAAAAAGAATTTCTAGCAAGCAATTAGATAGGTCATAGTAAAAATAAAAATTAAAAGTTATGATATATACATTATCTGCTTTTAAGATAGAATTCATTGCATTTATCAAATGGAATTAGGATGACAAGGCCTAGAGAAGAGAACCCAGGGGTCCCCCTCTTTCACCTTCCCGCCACAGCTTCATCTTCCAGGAAACTTTCCACTATCTTTGTATCTTCAAATAATATCCAACTCTTAAATTATCATTGGCTTCCTTTCAGTATTTTTATGGCCCTTTCCTCAAGCTACACAATTACCATTCCAACTTTTCCACCTTGAGATCTTGTCCTCCTACTCTGGCTGAACATTTCCAACTTCAACCCCACCGCCCTTTAACTCCTTCACCAACAAGAAGGAGCCTCTCAGCCCTTCCCCTGAGACTTGTATCCTGGCTGAAGTTTTTTCCCTCCTCAGCAGCTCTCAGACTAAGCTCAGATTTCCCTGAAGAATCACTCACCCATTCAACACTTTCAATCTGCTTCACGTGATCTAGCTCCTCCAAAAAGGCTTTTTTGGGGGGGGGGAGGGAGGACTTTTTCAAGACTTCAAGTCCTGAAGCTTGAAGGTTTCTTCTACTTCTAAAACCCATCCTTTCTTTGGGAATAAATTCTTCTTTCCCGAGGCTGCAATTTTTTTTCTCCAATAACCCTCCCAAAACAAACAGTTTTGGGATTTTGTGCATCCTTCCATAACACGGGGAATGGAAATTATAGGTGTCAGACACTTCAGAGAATCAGTATCTTTTTATGACACATAACTAGTTCATTTTATGTGAATGTTTGATTTAATGTTTACTGAACAATATTTTTTGTTGTTGTTTCAGTCTCTGAAAAAGGAAATTTGAGGTGTATTTGGTACAGAATCACAAAATATATTTTACCCCTCATCTCCTGATAAACACTTCTGTCAGATTCTAAGTGGCAATCCTCCTAGAAAGAGTGATATGGTTATACTTAGAGTTTGGACTGTAAATATTTTAATTAAGATCAGTTATTTGTAGCAACTGGAGTTATGTGTTTTAGGGTAACACATAACCTAAACTGTAAGTTTAGAGAACTTCTTTTATACATGCACTAAGTTGTGTATAGAGTTACAAGAGTTCTGAGATTATTCTGAACCTAATGATCCATTTCACCTCAAAAAAGTATTGTACATGGTGGGTACTGTGAGATTTCAGGAAAAAAAAAATAAGAAAAGACAGGGAAAAATAAAAATTATGGAAAAAATCATAGAAAGATTAATGGTTCTGCTGTGTCCTGCCCTGAGAAATAACCAGACTGTCCAAGGACTGACTGCAGATCCATCAGTGATGGAGAGTTTGCATTGATCATGGTTTCAAATGCTCTGTACTGCATGTGCAATTTTGTAGATATTTTTTAGAAATCTTCAGCATATCCTTGCATAGCTCAGCCCTCTAGTCAGACATTTTATGATATGAAAAGAATTGCTCTCTTTACAAAGAGTGATTTTGGTCTCAGAGTCAATGTTTCAAGCCAATTTCTCCAAACCTCGTTTCTCGAAAGCCTCCTGATCCTATTAGAGCTTCTGCCTTTTCATTACACTTGGGTCACAGGGCTGTGATTTCATGTAGTGCTGTTACTTCTCTGTGCTGTTTTTACACTTTGTGTTTTGGTGAAAAGCATGTGCCTCACTCAGTGAAAAGCTAATTATTCCCTGGAGTAAGAGAAAGGATAGAAAGGAAAGAACAAGATAAAAGCATCAGGTCCACACCAGTAGGTAAGGCATGGCTCAGGAACCCTTTGTGTCATCCCATGTAGGCTGGAACTTTGGGAAAGCCACCTCATCTCTCTGGAGTTTAGTGTTTCTTGGCCAGAAAACAAACATAATGTTACTCATAAGGAAACTACTTTTTCATGAACCATTAGAGAAAAAGAAATGTTGTATAAGAGATTATGATGTACAGTTGTAAATACTGAAAAAATGTTCATATTTTATTGGTATAACCAATGTAAAATCAACCATCCTTACACTATTCTGTAAAATGTGGGACACAAAGGACTTTATCTCTTGCTCATGTAGCAGGTATGAGGCCTGGACTTGCTGTTTTAAGGAGAAAATTAATATTCCCCTCAAGGGGATAGGATGAAAAGTGGGATGAGAAGGGAAGGGAATCAGAGGAGCCTTTAACAAATATGACAGCTTTACTAGAGACAAGTAGATTATGCAGGTAAAAGAGAGATAAGAAAACCATCTGTCCCATCCTAGCATAAGTGTTTTCTAGAATGCCTGCCACTTTTCTTCACTGGAAGATATGCAAAATGATAAATCTCTGCTGGTAAATCCCTCTTGTGCAGAATGGATCCAGCCCTTGCAGGATTTGAAATGTCAGGATTGTATAATTCAAGCACTTTACCAGATATAGTCTCAACTATACAGCTCATGTAAATTTTTTGTCAAATATAAGGCCCCATGGAAGATATCAATAATTCTGTACAATCAATACACATACCCAGCTTACCTGTGTGCTATCACTTTTCATGACCAGGGCAGTCCTGGCACCTCCAATTATCCTTTTTAACTCTAAAAGCTCAGGCTGACTTTTCCTACACCTCAGTCAGTTTCCAAACATTTTTTACTTTTTTTTCTTTTTTTTCTTAATTAAAAACCAACCAACCAACCAATCAAAAACAACAAAAAACCCAAAAAAGCAAAAAAACACCAACCAACAAAAAAAAAACAAAACAAAAACCAAAAGAAACAAACAAAAAAACCCCTCCACCCCAAACCAAACAAAACCAAAAAAAAACCTCCACACAAACAGATTTTTAATATGTATTTGCAAATCTTGATGCTCTGTGGGATTTCTGAGATGACTGATGGTTTCCCACATTAACAGGTCTAGCACTGAACCAGTTCTTCAATAATCCAATATATTCACACACTAGCATCCTAATAATCAGGCCAGTTGGGCACTAAGTGATCACAAGATAGCTACAATTAGATTTCAAATGGTATAGAGATTTTTTACTGTGGAAAATATGTCAGTGGTATCCTTAAAATGACAAAATATTTTAGTGTAGACAGGATAAATGTTTTCATCCTTCTAAAGCTACATGTCGTGCAATGCAGCATATGTGGGTAGTGCAATATTTCCAAAGTGCAAAATCCTGAGTCACTGCATGGAGCACATCCCCATGGATTGGCTCACTCATTCTGCTAAAAATTCTCCTTCCAGCTCCGCAAGTTGTCACTTCCCATACAGATTTGGCTCTCTTCAGTGTGATCACACAAATGTCATCTGAATCATCACTTGATTGCCTGGAATCTGTGGCAAGAGCTGCTGGTGATTCCCTTAGAAACCTCTCCTTGGATGGGTAAGTGACCACAAATGCTGAAAGAGAGGACAAAGACACATTTTCCTTTCAACAGCAGTGCTTCCTGGCACATGTTTGAGGACTTGACAACATATTGTAAGCAGAGCCTGCACTGCTCTGCTGAAGTTGGTGCTTTAAGCGATGGGAAAAAATTGCTCAGGCAAACAGCATGCTTTGTACTCTAATATCAGTTTCTTCCATCCCCTGAGTTCAGCAAATCTGTACAAGATCCAAGGTTCTTTGCTGCCCACGATGGTGCTGAGGCATAACTGAACTGCAAGGACCATTTCACAGAAATCCTGCCCAACAGCGAGGACCTTAAACCTTCCCTGGAAAGCTTTATTGTGCTAAAAGTTATACTGTGGCATATTCCCAGAGATGCCATTATCTTGGTGAAGAGGTTACACAAACTCACCAGACTCCCAAATCCCTTTATTTTTCAGACTTTGCATCTTGCCCACCAAGGAGTTCTTTACACACAAGAGGGGTCAGGAAATCCTATGCAATGTTTTGTCACACTGCCCCATAGATCTCTGGTCCTATTCACACAAGAGAGCAGCAGTTCTTTAACCATAAGAGTGTAAAAATCAAGTCATTATTGTCTGCAAGTGTTCATGCTGCCAAGGAATGGCTAATTAGCTTCAAATGCCAGCAGCAGCTCAGCTGGGGCTGGAGGTGTCACCAAAATTTACATTAAGAGTTAATCATTGCAGCTGAGTTTTGCCCTCTGCTACCCTGGAGGAACTGAGGTCTTCCAGTAATTATGCTTGGCCTGAGCTGTTTTTTAATTTAAATATGCAGATGTGAGAAAAATTGTGTGAAGATACATAAGCCAAAAGAGGGTAACACTTTCAAAATCTGGAAAGGAAACTTATTCCTTTGGTGCAGGACTGTAAAGTCCATTGATAAAACAACAGTGATGTAGCAGTGCTAAGGCTGTTATGTGCAAATCCCTCTATGAATCTGGATTTTTGTGCCTAAGATTTGTCCATAAACTATAAAACAAGATATTCCTCTGTAAAAGGTAGAGAAGTCTGAGGTTCCACCTTAGTCTGTGCAAATTATGCTCTAGCCCTCCCAAAAAGGGCAACTCTTTCAGGCAATCTGGTATCAATGACCTAAAGGTTTCATCATCCAAAGAAAACCATAAGTGGATCATAATTAAGTAAAAATAGATATTGACTATATTAGATCAATTCAGAGGTTATGACTTACAATTTTAAACTACAATTATCAATTTATAATGGAAAGTGAAGTATGTCTAAGTTATCACATGGGAGTATCTCTTTCACAGAGGATACATTTTTATAATTATTTTAATATGCAATAATGAAACATGAATACAGAAAAAGATTAACCTAATAGAATATACATGCACAGCACTTTGCCAACGGTATTTTAAACTCCATAATTTTCCTTCTTCTTCTTGATGTTCATTGTTTCATATGCAGGGGACAATTTTGAATAAAATTCCTAGTGAGGAAATAAAGATGTACTGGGAGATATTTTTTGCTAATATTTGAACAGGGCCATAGGATATGTTTGTCCTAATTTCCTAAGTTTTAGTGGGTCATAATAATGAGGTTCATTACCACAGGATTCATTTGTGTGCAGGGGGTCTCACATGCCCCAAATACAGCTGAGATCCTAATTGGACCAAGTGCACAAATCAAGCTTCAGAAATCTCCACAAAAAGGGAATTTCCTTTACTCTTTAAATTTTTTTCCCCTACAACCTGCTCAGACTTCCCATCCTCCAGGCTCCTTGACTTTTGGCCTGGACTCACTTAACTCCCTGCCTGCCTCTGTTATCAAATTTTAAAGCTGTAGGTATTATTTTCAGCTACTGCCTGTGTTGAATATCACTATTCTCTTCCCCACCCCTTGTCTGTAAAAGATTCTATACTTTCTGGGTTTGACCTCTGCTTTTTCTCTTGGGAGAGTTTCTATCCCAGCAGTAGTGCTGGTGCAGAAATAACCTAACGTTGCTAACACTGGTGTTCAGCTCTGTATTTGACTTAACAGCTCAGTGATGATTATTTCTATCAGCATGAAATCACTTTGGAAAAGCCCATTAACACTAACAAAGACTTCCTGTAGATTCAGTGGCCCATGATATAATTACCACAATTAAAGGGTATGAAATCTCTTATTCAGACTTAAAGCTAAACTAGAAAACAGCAAGTTTTCTAAATGATCACCCATTCTCTCTCAAATCTGATGGGAGCAGGAGGGATTTATCAAGTATCCATTGATAGATATTTTTCCTGTATTTGGAGTCTAACTACAGATTCTTCTGAATGTTTTTTTTCCTGGGATCCTGTGCAATTAACTAGTCTTGACATAGAGTGAAGCAGTGAATTGCACTGTGCTATGAAACATGCCAGGATAATTGCACTCCATGTTGTGTTTTCAATGAAATTTACCCTTTCAAATGTTTTCCTGAAAAAAATCCCACAATAAAGACTTGTTTGAAAAAGAGACATAAGCAACAGTGGTCACTTAAGTTTCTTTATTATCCCGAGTTGATTCCCCAGAGGCATTTTCACCAAAGGGTCAGCAGACACAATTCATTAATGTGCAACCACAGAACCACAATGTATGAGAACTTTGAAAGCATCAATCCCTCTGAATCTGCACCAAGCAGGCCTGGAGAAGCACCAAGAACACAACCTTTAATCATGACTAGAGATCGCTTTTCTCCTCTTTCTTTGATTTTTCTTCTTTCAATGAAAAAACTGTAAAAACTCCACACTTAAGCAGACTTTTGGGAAAAGTTGCTCTTACCTTTTTTCTTATTGTTATTCCTGATGCTTATTCTTCCACTATTAAAGGCAAAACTAATAAATAAATCAGTTTAAAAAATCAGTAATTTAAAATCAATCTTACAAACTTGGATATTTTTTTTCCTTCAAAATATACTTCTCTCCATGAAGCAGAAATACTTATTAGCTATTTATACATATCTAGGCTAAAGAAAAGATAACAGTAGGTAATTTTTCCCATTGTTTTGCAACATATACAGAAAATTATGTCATACTTGCCACTTTCCTAACAATTATGTTTTCTGCTGTTTGTGAATCATTCTATTATTTCTGGTTTTCTAAGGTTTTATGCTTAGCCAGTGCTCTTAGAAACAGGCAGCTAAATATAACTTGCCATATTGTTTCTCCCCATGAAGCAGATGACCTAGGAAGGCATCAGTAATTCCCTATTACAGAACTCATAATATTATGATGCATCTTTAGGAAGCATCTCTTAATTTAACCAGAGTAACTTTTTTTTAAAAAAGTTTACTTTCTAAAAAAGTAACTTTTTTAAAAAAAAGGCTGGGAGCAGCCCTGCCATGGAACCGAGAGCCAGGGATGCTGAGCAAAATAAGCTAAAGAGCTCCTAACACCTTTTATAGCACAAAGCATTTTTTTTTTAATTAAATCTGGTATCACATAATTGAAAAAAATGCACATGACTGACCATCAATCACTTAATACTCCATAAGGCCAGTCCCACTTCTGCACAGAGAAGGCTTCTGAGATATCACCCCAAGGTGTGTGAAGATCCTTCCCTGAGTGGAACAGCCCTCCAGGTTACTCCTCAAGGCTGAGCAAAAGGTGCTTGCCCATGGTGTTGGTATGAGGGTGAGTAACATCAAGCTCTCCTTAATCATTTTCTTGCTAGCTTTAATATAATTGCTTCAATATTGCTTCAAAAATAGTGCATTATACTAGAAGTTATAGCTATGCATACTGTGTGGCAAATAATCCTGATTAAGCCCTTTTTCTCCTAATCTTTATAATTATTGTTATCAACTATAATAAATAGTTTAATGTATTTATATTAATTGATTAGGTTTTCCATCTGTAGTCCTGTGGAAAAAATTGTATAAGGGTTCTTTTACACCTGTGTAATCCTTTAGGCATAAACCACTGACAAAGTCTGGGGCTAAGATTGGATCCAGCTGCACCCAGGCTCCTCTCTGAGAAGGAATTTAGAAAGCAAGGGGGTCCTTTCTGCGCCTTGTGACTCAAGAGAAGAGTTTCTCTAATAAATTTTGTATGAAGCTCCCATTATGCCCACAACACATATCCAGCACAGCCACATACAACCCTTTCTGCCAAGAAAGCAGATTTTGCTGGCCTTTCTAGGTAGCAATCTCACTCAGGCATTAAACATCTCAGCAATATATTATTTTGGGTTTCAAAATTCACTGCTTCTGTCTCCCAAAAAAAGGTGCACGAACCCCTGGGCTGAATGCAAGCCTGGAGAAAAATGAATCCCAGCCCCTCTCCTGAAGCTGTGCCTGTCCAAAAAAGAGCTCCTGGCTCCTTTGCCCAGGAATATAATTCCTTTCTAATTAATTGTTTTAAAAATTGCACTTCACTGACAGATGGAAAATTTAAGTTATATCTTCCTGATAAAGCCTGAAAAAGCCACAGACATTAAATGTTATTCAACAGACTTTGAAGCAATGACAGTGGGTACTGGGGTGAATTATCAGGTGATTTCCTGTATCTTCTCTGTGTTCACAATGTTTGGTGCAAATACTTCAGAAAAACTCCCCATGACACACACTGATGTTTGTGGACCTTGTCAGAAAGGATTTTACCTGTACAGCTCCATTAATATCAATTAATCTTTGATATGTTTTCCTGTCTGCCTGAGGGACTTCCAAATTCATGTGACCCTGTGGCAGCCTGTAAAGCCATGCCAGGCACAGAGGAGACCATGTGTCTCAGGGCCACAGACACTTCTTTGTGGAACAGTGCAGAGACAGGGAGGGGGAAGGATTCTTTGAGGATGTTCTGCCATCAAAAGTAGTAGTTGAAGAAACAGGACAGAGAACAAACCTATCTCAGACCAGGCTAAAGAGCAATTATGCCTAAATTATCATTGACTCAAAATGGTCTTCTTGACATGAAAGCTGGTCTGAACCAGGAGGCAATAAAATTCTGCACACTGTCATCACAATTATATAAATTCACAAAGACTGAATAGCAGCTTCTGATTTTATATGCAATCCACACTTTGCTCTGACTGAAAAAAATACTGCCTAGGGATTTTTAAATTGCCCCACCTAAGAGAGGTTGACCTCACAACTCATAGACAAGCAATTTAGATTGTAGCCAAAGAGGCAGTCCTTAGCCAAAAGGACATTGCATTTCCAACACTGAAGGTGGGAGACACGGTGCTTCAGGGCATTGTTAATATGAATTGGTAATAAATAAATGCTGAATAAGGAGGAGAAAATAAAGTCTGAGATCCCCAAACATGATACTTAAAGGAAAACATGATTCCAAGGTGACATCATCTTCTAAGAAAGTAAAGATGAAGGAGTTAGTTGAGAGGTGGTTCCACACATAGAAAAAGCTAAATAATACCTTAATGTTTAATGCTTTTCAGCTGCAAAGAGACTTCTAAGGTACTCAAAGTGTTAGGGTGTGTAGGATACATAGTTTTCTCTTCATTCACTTTTACTCCTCCCAAGACGTTCACAACAATGTAGTTTCTATTTCAATTTCTAAATACTTTACCTATTTTATTTTACTCCAGGTTGCCCTGGGTTAAGGGTGCTTTTATGGTAATATGGAAAGTTGGGATAATGGAAAATCCTCACAGCTAGTCAGAAAAATAATCCCCTTAGGCAGTATGTAAGGAACAAAAGCTGTCAAAAAGAAAGGGGCAAAACATGAAATAGAAACAGTAAGGTGGGTCTGATAAAATCTAAGGGAGAATTAGCATTTCTGGAATTAAATAGACAAATTCAATGATTCTCATTCTAGCAGTCAATTAGACAAAATGAAATAGGAATATTATGAATATAAAATGCAATTAGAGAATTAATTAAAAATTAATGACTATAATAATTATGAGTAATTATCAGGATACAATCAGCTAGATATTCACTTTTCTCTACTCTGGTTCTTTTACTTGTGAGCAATTCTTTTTTTCCTGCTCATATTCTTTTCCCACTTGTGTATTTCTGTCATTTTGACCAAAAAGCCTTTGGGACAGAAGCCACCTTCCACATTTTGACTGAAAACCCTGGGCTATGTTAGAGTAATGTACTGAATAATCCCACAAAATTAAATAAAAAAACCTGTTCCTTCTGTAGAAACAATATTTAAAAGGGCATTAAAATTATGCAAGAGGATATATTATTTTATTCTGATTCCTTAGCTATCAAGACAAAAAGTACCTTGTCTTTCAGTAAAACCAGAATTTCACTTCATTTACCTGAGAAGTAACTGTCTCTGGATTCACACCTTTTCATAAAATAATACAACTGGGAAATAAGATCACAAATCTCCTGTGTTTGTGTTTTCTGCAGACAGGAGGGCTGAAGGAGGTTGCAGAGACCCCACAGTGTATCCTTGCAGGAATGTGGAAGGCCCTGGTGCCAGGGCTGGGATTACAGAGCTGTGCACTGTTGGAGTCTTGAATCTGCCATGTCTCCAGGCTCCCAAATGAGAGTGAGCTGGCCAGGAAGTTTCACAAGGGAGGGAATAGAAGTAGGATAATTTGGCCAACATAACTGTGATTTTTCTGTATTCATGTTCTAAACTAAATTTTTAATTGCATGAAAAGACATAAAGGAATTACTGCTCCAGCAGTAAAAGTTACCTAGCTGGGTAAGTTTTGCAACCCAATGTTTTCCATTCAAGATTTTAAAAAAGAGTTGCTCAAAAATTTTAGAAAAAAAAGAAGTCAAAGTCCTAAAGTATTGGAGAATGGTAAAGACTAAAACATTAAGAGTAACAAACCCTGACATTATCTCCATTACCAGCTCACTTCTGATTTGCTGACAGTCACCAATGCAGAAGAGACTGGTTGCAGAATGGTGATTTTCCAGCTTACTGCAGAAGTTCCATTTGACACAACAGTCAGTTGTGAGCCATGAACACATCCAAAAGGATCAGGGCAATTTTTCCTCATGACTAAACTGGTCACGATTTTTTCCTTGTTCTCAGTGTTCAGCCAGTCTCCTGATCTATAGAACAAAAGGACATAATCAGTGAATTTCCAAGTTTACCAGCAGCTTGATTGTGGAAGGGATCCCTACAGGCCATTTTGTTCATTTCTCACTGGAATAAATGCATCAGTTCTCTCTGCCTTTCCTGAGATATCTATCTAAGAACTTAAAATCCTTTCATGAAGGGAACTCCACTGTCTCTTCTGGCAAGTAATCTCATTGTGTATCTCAGAAATTGGAACTTTCTTTTCCTTGCTCCTCCTCAATCCTTTTTTCTTCATGCTTAATAGTATTTTTTCCCCATTTATCTCATAAATTATATTTTTAAAAAACTTTATTATCTCTGAACTACTCAAATTATTACAGTGAGGAGCTTCAAACTGAGCACAACATTCCAGCTGAGGTCTTACCAGTGCTGAGTACAGCAGGATTACTTCATGAGTCGACAGGGTGTTCATGTTCTTTGTACAGCCCAAGGTAGTGTTTTATGAGCTTTGCAATACCATTAAATTTTTTTGATTGTAGAAGGTTTGTGACCTTCTATAGCTTTGGATCCTTTTCTTGAGAGCCACCAGCTAATGGGTTGTTCCCGTCAGCTTTTTATATGCAATAGACCATTTCAATGGAAATATACCACATGGAAATTGCCCCTCAGTTTTTCATAATTTGGAGTTTTTTTGGATCATTGAAGCATCATGTCCTCTGCAGATTTATTAAGTTTAATCTTTGCTTTGTCACCTGTGTCATTAATGAAAATATCAAATATGAATAGACACAGAACAGACTCCTGCAGGTCCCATTTCATAGCAGTTTTGCATCTTAATAGTGAACAGTTCTCAGTATTTTCTATGGCGCCATTTTATAACCAGTTTGCCCTCCACTCTGTGGCTGTTTCACAAAGAACACACTTTTACATGGTTTTTGACATAGTGAAGCCAACCAGACCTGTTTGTTGAGGAAACAGAAGTAGAATACCATGTTTAACGTGTCTAGTTCCCAAGGATTTTGTGTAGTTTTTATTCATTCTTACTCCATATCTCTAAGCTTTTCAAATAATTGAATCATTTTTTTCCCAGAAGTTTTCTAGGACATAAACTTCAGTTGAATGGTCCATGATTTCTTGGTCTATTTTCTTTTTTGTTTTAAAGGTAAGATCTGTCTTTGGCTACATGGTTTGGGTTTGGGATTTTTTCTGTGTTTTCCTAACCAAATACAATTTTCAATCATCTCCAGGCCTAGAATTTCTCTTCTCCTCCTGCTTTGCTATAGGCTCCAACATTTGCTATTATTTTGCTGTTCTCCTTTTCAGCTCTCTTTTCAGTGGTGACCATGTCTATACCTCCCACTGCAGGGCAGTGGAATTACCCTTGCTTTTCTTTACTCTGCTCCCAATGAGCATATAGAATGATTCCTTAAGTGCCTTGCCAGTTATAGCTCTGTTTTGTGCCTTTCTGGTTTTGTCCCTCCTTTCCCTTTTATTTTTTATTTTGTATCTTTTCCCTGATGAAGTTTATAGGTTTTATATTCTTCTATTTTGTAACTGAGTTCTACAAAGCGCTCATGAGTTAGCAAAACTGGTCACATAAGATGCTTTTGCTCCTCTCTTCAATTTGGGATGGTTTCTGTTTATGTCCTTCACTTGGGGGATTACTGCCAATAATGGGAAAAAGTTAATAGTCTCTTGTTTCTATTTAACTTTGATGTTTTATCCAGTTTCTCTTATAATTGCAGCCTCTCCTCCTGAGCCCTCATTATGGCAGATCCAGTTAGTTATATTCTTCTAATGTATCCTTTTCCATACATATATTTGTGCGAGGATTGGTTAATTAGGGAACTGTCAGCCTGTTGATTTCCCCTTTCCTATTTCTCCTTTAATTTCTTGAGAAAGCATTTCAATCATCTCTTTTTTAATCAAGCAGTTAAATACCCAGTGTGCCTCCCCTCTCTGAAAACTGGTTTCAAGATACAGAAATGCATCCTGCTGGTGTCTGGTATTATCTTTGAAGACTCAACAAGGCAGGCACAAACCACAGTAATATTTTTAGATATTTACAGGATCTGACTCTGGTTCACTGTGACACTTGCTAAAAATTTGGTTTCCCATGATCCAAGGGCAAAGTGCAGTCACCCACAGCCTGCCAGGCTGCACACAGCTCCGAAACCTCTGGGTGACACATGCAGTGGAAGAACCATGCTGTAGCAATTAGGTGGCTGAAACCACCCAAAATTAGTGTCACCCTTTTCCACAGGGGTCTTCATATGTTCTCCTGCTCTGTTAAGGGATAGTCATGGAGCCTCCTTCCTCTGACAAGCTGAGTCTTGAAATGGGCACAGATCTGGGTGCAAGATCAGGAACGTAGAAAGTATGGGAAAAAAACATCTAAAAGAGATGAGGATATAAAATTAACAAATTCTATGAGTCAAAAACACACTATTTATAAAAGAGAAAACTTACAGGACTTACATTTGTAAGTGTATTTCTAGCTATAGATTATAAACAAGTTTTACTAAAACTCTAAGTATAGAAATAAATACAAAAATCTGGACATTTTTGTATTTAGGATAAAAACAGTGGAATTGATAGTACATTCCATTTAGATTCAAGAACAATATTGGCCCCTTATGTCCCTAGAAAGGGCACCAAGCACATAAAATGTCCAATCATCTTCTCCTTCCTTTGCTTCCACAGCTTTTAAAGAATTACCAGTTCCCACAGTCTTCAGCTGCCTGTTTCAGGACTCTCCCACAAAAATTATTATTGGTATAGTCATAACAAATGAGCTCATTGATAGCAGTTACACATTGTTCAGTCCATCAAAGACTTTATGGGAATCTTTCAGTATTTCAATATCTTCTTTCAGACAATTTCTGTAAGACAAAATATTATAGGAATATGCTTTTAAAACTGTTGAGGGAGCTCTACTAACCCTATCTAGTCCTTAAAACCCCTACCTTTGTGTTGCTAAAATTATTACCAGCTTCATGACCAGCAATTTCTTTCCTGGATAAGAAAGCCTTTTCTGGTCTGGCATTTTTAGAGTTCCTCTTACTTTTGAGGGTTTAAGG
>VYXF01001702.1:730818-827748 GCA_013397295.1 Polioptila caerulea
AGTTATTATAAAATCATGTGAAAATTATAAAAAAAAATCTTCAAGGTTTCTTTGAGTTTTTTTCATCTGTGCTCTCATTTTTTTTAATTGAAGGATTTTAAATACATGCTATTTTTTGGTATTTAAAAAAGAGGGCAGAAAATGTCACAGAAATATTTTAACATATAATTTTGTTTACCATACAAATTATGTGTACTTCATAAAATAAGAGACTTTTCAAACAATATGCAACAATTGCCATCTGTTTGCAACATAGCAAGTACTAGGGAAAAAATAAATTAGATTACTTCTTTCTAGTTCCACTGATTATGTTTTTCCAAGTGCAGTTTCCTGAGACAAAAGGGCTGATATTATAATACTCCTTATCTCTCTCCTCAATTTTGAACCCATTGTCAATTTCTAACTAATGTAATAGAAAGAGGTTTCAAAGGTATCTAAGTTCCTCCAGGTTGAACTGAAGACTATAGAGCAAGAAACAATGAAATGTATATAAAAATTGTGATGAGCTTTACCACTACCCTAGATTCCACTTTTCCTTCAATTGAACACAGTGAGAGAAGCTGCAAATCTGGGCTCAGAGAAGTGAAAAATAGCAAGAAGTTGAAGTGTCAAGGGCAGCCCTTGTTCCTTGGGATACAAGGAGTAAGGAAAAGGTGTCCAGGCAGGGAGATGGGGTGAGAGTTGTTCCTCTTGGCCTATGCCTCATTTCCCAGCATGGAAAGGCAACACCCCTGGGTGACACATCCAGCTTTCATCCTATGGCAATGAAACATTGGCTGACTCTCACACAAAGCAATCAAGAATAGGATGGAGAGACCACCCCTTTGAGAGTACATCACTTAGAATGGTTGGCTTTGTGAAATTTTACTGTAAAATATTTATCATCATAAGAAGCAATGATGGAAAAAGGGTTTTTTCCACCCCCTCCCTATCCCATGACAGAAAGTAGAATTCTTTAATGAACACTTTACACACTTTCTTTCCTTGTAACAGGACCAAAAAACTGATGTCCCTGAAGTATATTTATGGCCAATGACACCACTCACCCCCACCAAAGCAAATGTTGCACTCTTTTCAGACATCTTTCCTTTTTTGTCTCCATTTAAGTATGATAAATGTCTCATTTCCCATAATTTCAATATACTCCAAGGAACTAATTTGGGGCAAATAGTGAGGAATAAGTGCTAATGATCTCAGAATCTGAGACATGATTTTTTTAAAAAAATTATCTATTTAATATAGAACATAAATCATGCATAGAAGACTCATAGGTGACTATCAGAACCTGGAGGTTACTGATATGTGAGACATCCCAGCACAGCCCTATTGAGCTCTCTATTCTCTCAGTGCTTGCTGACCTACCAGAGATGCATGGGGTTACATTTTATTGGCACCTACAACCTACTTGGCATTTATTTCACATGTAAACCCGAAGAACATCAGAAGAATAATAATTCTTTCACCAGCCTCAGAGTGGAGACAAACCCATGATCCATGTATTCAGCAGTTCATGCCCTTATCCAGAATATGGGAGTCAGGAAAGCAAAAATATGTGCTCTGATGAAAAAACTGAATGTGATACACCTTGATGTAAATGTCTGTAGGAACTTGATGTAGGACTTTCCTCTGCCCGGGCTATTCCACTTGAACATTCATTTGCTGAGGACTAAATATGCATCTGTGAGTAAGTCCTTGTACTGTTGCATTTGGCTCATTTACCAGGTGCTGTGGAAGTAGTTTGGCCCCTGCTAAAGTGACTTGGTATAATATTGCAAGGTTTGTGCATGAACAGTCACCTTCTTGATGATTTTTTAGGAAAAAATAAGCAGAATTTTTAGGAAAAATACAAAATCACAGAACCTCACCTTCCGATTTTCAAAATAGTTAAGGAATCCATACAAAGGCTGGAACAACTTTACCAGGATTATATGAGTGTTTGTAATCTCATATTTATGGAGTATTTCAGAAAAACAGGAGTAAGTTTCCTAAAATGAATCAGTTGGACAAAAGAAGGGGGAAGGCAAAATTTCTACTCCTAATAATTATTTAAGAAACCTGATCCTCTTCCCAGTCATCTGTATACTTACAGAAGTGGAGATTAACTTAATAAGTCAGGTGGTTTACTTCCAGACATGAAGGGATATCAGTGTTTTCCATTTTTTGAGCTGATGGTTTATGGCAGGATTGGCTGCTCATATTTTGCTCCCTGTAAGTAGGAGGCCCCAGGGCTGGACTGAGAAGGCAGTGAAGAGCAAACAAGGTTGAATTATGTCAATCTGCTCAACGTGTTTTGTGCTAGCCATTCTAACATTCTTCCAAAATCAATTAGGCTCCTGTACTCTCAGTTTTGAGATGGGAAAATTTCCCATGCATGTGTAGAAATCCCTAAAAATGCTTTTACGGTGTGTTGCCCACCTTAAATATATTGGGGCACCTAAAATAAAATGCTATTGAATTGCAATGCCTAAATCCTCTTTAGAGTCTAGCCCTATCTCTTTGAAACTTCTGCTAGCAAATAACAAAGACAAATCTAAGGCTCTTAAGGCAGACTGGTACTCTGCCAATTTTTGGGCCTTATGCCAGCTTGAAAAGCCCACAGGTAGAAGCCTTTTTGTCAACTATTTCAGAAGCCTGAACAAAAAGCAATGCATAATAGCAAAAAGTTTGAAAAAAGAAAAATCAAGCCAAAATAACTATGTAATTTAGATATTTAAGACAAGGAGTGACAAGGTAGAAGAAAACAGATATTATGAGGGAAGATAATAATACATGATGGGACCAAAGGGACAAAGGAGGGTGTCTTTGGGGTCACAGAAGTTTCCAGGATGCAAAGTTGAATGGCACTGGACTACCGGGCAATCACTGTCATTCCTGCCAAAAGCATAAAGCATCCTTGGAAGGAAAAAATAAAATGGGAGCCGTAAGAGAGTGCAGAATTGAGAAGGTTCCATTGTCATTGAATTTGTAACCCATTTTCATGAAACATGTTATGCCACACTCTCCTGGAGAGAGTTTGTACCTCAGAGAGTCCTCTGAGCTCATGGCAGCACATGTGGGGACACAGCAGAATCCCCCCCAGCAGAATTGCCTCCCAGCCAGCAATGCAGCTGTTTGCTGGTTAACAGCTGTTGGTGCAATGATGTGGTTGTTATTATTAATTAACTACAAATTCAGTAGATGGCTTCCAAACAAAGTACAATAGTCTATGAAAATGCTGAATAGTCCCAGATCCACAACAGACAAAAGTCTGGAGCCTCACTGATGCACATTGACAGCAAGCTGTTGCCAGTAATTTTCTGAGCACAGATTTTTATCTAAAGACATACTATGGTTTTGCCCAGAATAAATTTCTGCAGCTTGCTTGGTAGTATAAAACACAGGGGAGCTGTCTTAAAAAAGCAAAATGCTTGATACTCATTTCTTGTTTTTTCCCATCAAGCCTGATATCAAACCAATCTTAATTCATTTGGAACAGTTTGACAAATCCATATGAAAAGTAAGTATCCCTTTGCTTCTTCTTTCAGATAAGCATTGTGTTTCAGACAGCCTGGAACAGATGTGTACATGATATTCAAATTATTTGTGCTATCAACCACTGCTGAAAATGCTCTGGGTTAGGCCCTGGTGGGGCTGTTTTGTGACGAGTGCCTTACACTCACCTTCACCTTGACAATGGCTCAGCTCTTTGAGCCAAGGAAGGTTTTCAGGAACAAAAATCACCTTTGCACTTGAGATAAATTTTTAACCTAGACAATGAATAAAACTGATGACTAATTTCCCAGTAAATCAGAGCCCAGAGAGCTTCAGTGCAGAAGTGCAGGAAGATCTGAATTAGATAAAACTAACAAAATAATAATTCCTTTCTCTTTGGAGTACTTGCTTTATTGAAAGAGGAAGTGGTTTCATAAGGTTTCCACCTTTGAAAGGGTGCTGCCAGGGACACTTAGGCATCTTCACTCTGAGGCTACATAGAAGAACCCTTAGGAGTTATTCAGCCCCTCAGACAGGAACAAAGAGTAGCTGGAGACATCAGTCAGTTTATGCCCCCAACTATCATGTGCAGGCATATGTGTCTTACAGGGAGTAGAAGTTCTCTGTAAAAAATTAAACCAGTATCACTTGCATTGAACCAGGTGGAGAAAGAAGGAGAAAAGCACCCAGCTGGCTGATTTCATAAATGCTTTTGGACCATTTGGTCAATTTTCAGTTTTAAAAGTGTTTAAATTCAACTTGACATTTTTCTCAAGTATCCTTTTATGGCTCTGTGAATACACCTGTAGGTCAAAAATAAGTGCAAGTGGTTTAGAAAACATAAGAGTTCTGTAACTCCAACATGACTCTCCCGTGATAGGGGAGGTTAGTCTTTTAAGTCCTCATTAGGTAAGAAAAATGAACAGGACTCACAGCTGATCTCTTTCTCTGGTTGTTTATTCTTTTCTTATCAACAATTTCTGCACACCTAGTGTGAAGGAGAAAGGGCACCAAAGAGCCCAAAAGCAAAAAGCCTCGAACACACAGATTGAAGGTTCTCTTCTAGATAATTCACCCAATTATCACCAAGAACGTACATTATTTCTACTTTTCTACCAATTACTAACTAAACTTCTATTCATGTAACACTGCACTGCAGCAAATTCTAACCAATCACCCTGTGTCCCCAGCACTGTAGAATATGGAGTAAATGCAGAAAAAGGCAGAAGCCTAAAAATCACAAGGATCCTCCATCTTGTCTTCATCTAGTTACATTCTAACAAACCCAAACATCTACATTTCTCACCCTGTGATAAATTACATATTATGCTACTATCTAATTTACATTAATGAAAATTCTGTCTCATCCCAAAGCTTAGGAAGCCCTTTCCATGGACAAAGATAAAAAGCAGTATTTTTCAGAGGGTTTGGAGCCTTTAAAGCATGCAGAAAAATATTCTCTGCATTCCAGATTCCATCAAGAAAACTCTTCAAATTTTAAAAATCCATCTAGCAAACACATCTATTTTTTCCATTAGGTGATACTGCCCTTGTGATTCTTACCTTTGAAAGTTGTATTTCTTGGATGGCTGGGATGAAACCCCCATGCCATTAGCTCTGCACATACAATAGAGAGCATTATCCAGTCTAAATTATCTTCAGAATTTTGCTCCTGAGACAAGCAGGGAGTATAGAAGATGTGGTATTTATCTGTTCCTGGGCAGAGACAAAGAATCAATAAGATTTTGCCATGTCTCATCACTTTGCCATTTCTCACCATTTTGCACTTCCTTGCAGCTGTAATCTGGAGCAGGCCCCTCTTCCTTGGGTAGTGTCAGCTTCTGCTGTGTCCTCTGGAAAAAAAGTGTTATATGTAGAGAAATACAGTCCAAATCACAAGAGGCAGACACACCATAACTTCTGTTCTGATTTAATTCATGATGAGTTACTACTTCGGGTTGCAAAACAGGTTTTTTGGCAGGAGCTTTGTAAGGGAGCAGGTGGGACGATGTACAGGGTCAAACATGATCATTAAAATTCTCTATCCTAAAAGGAAAAAAAAAAAAAAGGGAAAGACAAAAGGAAGAAGAAAATTAACAGGAAATAGAAAAATTCCTCTTCTTGAGGTAGTTTAATTTGCTTCTTCTAAAATAAGAGGGAGAACGAAAAGAAAAGAGCCCAGAGCAAATAGCCAACCCCAACCATAGACTTGAAATGACAGCAAATAACCTCCATGCAGATATAATATCATGTAATTGCTGCAGCAACAATTAATGATTCTTTATGCAACACTTCAAAACCTTTTCTTTAATTAAATTTTTTTTTGTGCAAGTTATTTTGCTTTTCCCTTTCAAAAGACTTGGCTTCTCTGTGGCCCGTAGTGAGAGACATGAATCCAATTTATTTTCATCTGGCAACAAAGAGGAGCTGCAAAAAAGAAATCCTTTCTTCTGTAAGAAGATAGGAAGGCTGCTCCTGGGTAAGTCTTGACACAGAGAAGTGAATCAAATGCTTTAAAAACCTCAAAGTACAGCAGAGATTACCATTTACTCCAATGGGGTTTAGCTTAGGATCCTAATGCTGTTGAAGTCTGCTAACCTGGGGTTTGGAGTTCCCACCCAAACCCCAGTAGGGGCTCCATTCACATGTTCTGTGAATGCTGTGAATGTGAATTCCCATCACTGCTCTCTCCTGTCTGTGGCATTTTCCAGCCTCCTGGGAGCCCACCAGCCTGCCTTCAGGAGCTGTAGCAGGTTAGTTTGTAATCACAGATCTCACCCAGCACCAGCTACGAAGCCTTCCAAGGCCTAAATTCGTACTGATGTAGGGAGATCTACATGCTGGGAAGCGTGTTAGAGAGGTCCAGGATGATGTATGTCAATCCATACTGTCTGGACTGTGCTTTGGCCTGCTCAAGAGCAGCATTATGTTCACAGTTGGAATGGGCATGAAGTGAAACTGCTCCCAGCTGGTCAGGACAGTGTCCTAAAGGGAATTGGGGGGTTTCAGCATCAAAAGGCACAATGTCCAGGTCATGATCAGCACTGTGCAGTCCTCCCATTTGGGTAGGGATGAATCCACAATTTATGATTCCAAAAGTGCCAGTTACAGAAGGGAGAGAAAAAACAGTACCTCCAGGGGACCTGAACTCTGCAGCACTGGGACACATTATAGAGGGACCTGCAGATGGCTGCTTACCTGGGCACCTGTGTTTTCAAGTGTGAAGAGCCAAAATCTTCCATCTTCCTGCTTTTGAAAGTCTCCTGCCCTTCCCAAGGTGTAGAGAAAGACAAGGTTTATACTCCTCATTGTGAAAAGACTTAAACAAATATAAAATAGTCTTAGCTCATCCTTACATTGTTTTTCCTTGATTGTCCTATGTTTATTTCAGTGATAAAGAACACGGCAAGGTGAGCTGTTAGAGCCTTGCAAGCACCAGCAAAGCACTCATGGCTCTGTCACTGACATCTGGAACAACCTGCCAGATGCTCTGTATTGTATTTAGGCACAAATAACATTAGAAAAAAGCAATAATCTCCTTTGCTGACCTTAGAGAGGTGTTAAAGATGGGAAATAATATGACTTTTAATTTTTAGCATAACTTAATAGTGTGTAGGATATGAACAAGCACAAAGTCAAGGTGATACTGCACTGAAAGACAATGCTAAGGCATGTCAGCTGTTTTCCTGGTGTATGGTCAACAGGTCAAGACAGTTTTAATTTAAACTGTGCTGGAATGCAGCTTTGTGGAAAAGTACCTTGGGGTCCTGGTGGACAATAACATGTCCATGAGCCAGCATTGTGCTCAAGAAGGCCAATAGTATCCTGGGGTGCATCAGGAAAAGCATTGGTCGAGGCTGCTCCTCTGCTCTGCCCTGGTGAGGCACATCTGGAGCGCAGCATCCACTTGTGGGCTCTTCAGTGTGAGAGAGATGTGGAGCTCCTGGAGCAGGTCCAGTGGAGGCTATGGAGATTATTAAGGCACAGGAGCATCTCTTTCATGAGGATAGGCTGAGGAAGGTGGGCCTGTTCAGCCTCAAGAAGAGAAAACCAGAAGAGGACCTTATTAATGTCTGTCAGTATCTGAAGGGAGGGTATGAAGAGGACAGAGCCAGGCTCTGCTTGGTGGTGCTGAGCAATAAGACAAGAGGAACAGGCAGAAACTGGTGCACAGAAAGTTCCATATGAATGCGTGGAAGAACTTCTCCATTGTGCCAGGCACCACACCCTGGAAGAGATTGCCCAGAGAGGCTGGGGTCTCTCTCTCACTGGAGATATTCAAGAGTTGTGACCATAACTGAAGTGTGGCTATCGATGGCTGCAGGCTGTTCAGGAAAGACAGAAGAAGTGGGGGGAGGCAACATCTCAGAGGTGGATTGAGTGTGAAGAGTTTTCTCTGAAGAACAGTCAAAAAGTCAGAAGCCGATGGGTAAGAATCAGAACCCAAAGCAGCAAAGGGAATCTAGTAGTTACTGTCTGCTGCAGGCCACCAGATCAAGGGGAGCGAACTGACAAATCCTTCTTGCTCCATCTACAGGGCAGCAGTTGTCATGCATTTGTGGAGTTTGCATCTTGAGGGATATGGGTCAGGCAAGGAGTAAAGTTAAGCCACTGAACCTCAGAAAAGGAAACTTCCAGCTCTTAAAGGACGTAGTCAGTGGGATCCCCTGGGAGAGTGCCCTCAGGGACAGGCGAGTGGCACAGAGCTGGAAGATCTTTAAGAAAGTCTTCCATCACAAAAGCTGGCAATCTACTGGAGCAAGAAATCGGGCAAGAAAGGCAAGAGATGGAATCTCTGAATAGAGAACTGCTGGTCAAACTAAAGGGAAAGAAAGCAAATGCACAGGCAGTAACAACATGGACAGGTAACCTGGGAAGCATACAGGGATGAAATTCTGTTGTGTAGGGATACAGTCAGGAAGGTGAAGGCAAAGCTGGAACTGAACTTGGCAAGGGATGCCAAAGAAGGCCTTCTATGGGTATGTTAACCAGGAAAGGAAGGTCAAAGAAGTATTCTCTCTGAAAAAAAAAATGCCAGAAAACTGGTAACAACCCATGAGGAGAAGGCTGAGGTACTCAATAACATTGGTGCCTCAGTCTTCAATGGCAACCTCTTTTCCCACACCTCTTGAGTGGATGGGCAACAGGATGGAGACTAGGGGAGAAAAGTGCTTCCCACTGTAAGAAAAGATCAGTTTTGTGACCACCTGAGGAACCTGAACATACATAAGTCTTTGGGACCCAACAAGATGCCTGCCAGAGTCCTGAGGGAATTAGCTGATGTAGTTGCCAAGCCACTCTCCATGANCCAAGCTGCTCTCCATGATATTCAAAAAGTCATGGCAGTCAGATGAAGTCCCATACAACCAGAAAAGGGGAAAATTTTAACCATCTTAAAAAATGGTAGAAAGGAGGACCCTGGGAGCTACCAATCCATCAGCCTCACCCCTGTAACTGGGAAGATCATGGAACAGATCTTTCTAGAAGCTGTGCTAAAGCACATGGAGGAGAGGGAGGGGATTCAGGAAAGTCAGAACGGCTTCACCAAGGGAAGGTCCTGACAGACCAAATCAGTGGCCAGAAGGTAGGAGGTGATTCTGCCCCTCTACTTCATTCTGATGAGACCACATCTGAAGTCGTGAGTCCAGCTCTGGGGTCCCCAGTACAGAAGGACATGGCCCTGTTGGAGTGAATCCAGAGAAGGCCGCCAAGTTGATCAGAGGGATGGAGCGCCTCTCCTGTGAGGAAAGGTTATGAGAACCGAGATTGTTCCATCTGGAAAAAAAACACTGGGATGACCTAACTGTGGCTTTCCAGTACCTGAAGGGAGCTTGTGAGAACAATGGTAAGACTTTTTACAAGGGTTTGTAGTGGACAAGGAGGAATGGGTTTAAACTGAAAAAGAGTGAGTTTAATTAGGTATTAGGAAGAAAATCTTTACTGTGAGGGTGGTGAGGCACTGGAACAGGCTGCCCAGAGAGGTTGTGGGTGTTCCTTCCCTGGAAGTGTTCAAGGCCAGGTTGGATGGGCTCTGAGCAATCTAATCTAGTAGACGATGTCCTTGCCTGTGGCATATGAGTTGGAACTAGGTGGTCTTTAGGGTCCCTTCCAACTCAAACCATTCTATGATTATCCACTCTGGTCCCTTCTAGATTTACCCATGCCATGATTGTGTATTTTAATCCCTTTGGATTCTGTATCATTGCATCCCAAAGACATTTTTCTCTAACTTGGGAAAAGCATGGCATTTTCCAACAGTGGTAAGAGGATTTCTGGTACAATTGCATGGACTCTAGTGTCTTTGAAAGTATTGAAAAGACAGACATCATATTAAAAAATGAGTGGAAAGATGCTACATTGACTATTCACAAGGTTAGGGTAACTAAAGCAAGAATTTTAAATCATGCCAGGTGTTCAGTCACACCTGTGTATTCAGGGCTTTAGGAGAGCAATAGGGAGTTAAGCACAACATATATAAATGAAATCCCTTATGTGGATATACTGCAGGTTTAGATATTTTGGAAGTATAAAGAAGAGAACTGAGATTAAAGAGTATATGCAGAAGAGTCACATTGAAACTCAGCAGCCTCCTTATAAATTTTAGATCAGAAATACAAACTTGTGTCAAGAGAAATGCTTGTCTGAGGTGTTGTTTGGACAGGATCTGAAGAATCACAGGCTGTGATGTATGAACAAAGAAACAGATTACAGACTCACAACACTTACTGCCAAGGCCTCCGGTTACCATTCCTCATGTTTTGATGTATTCTGTAGATTTATAATGGCCAAGGGCCTGATTCCCATTTGCATCACCCAACAGTATAAAGTGAAACAGCAACAGAATAAATGGATGTGAACACTAGTGAGAATCTGGCCAAATACCTGTATCTTTTGAAGTTTTGGCTGGCACCCAGAAATAATCTGGAGACTGAATCTTCCTGGTTATTATCCAGTTGTTGTAACCCAGATGTGATAAAAAAAAGGGCAAAGGCCTCCAGATGGGGGAAGGACAGTCTCCAACGGGGTGACAAACCTGGCAGGGATGTATTTATTATGCTGGTGTTCAGCTGGTGACCAGAGAGATGGGAGTTAGTGCCAGGCATGGGGATGATCAGAAACAGCATGGTGCTGTGGACCTTGGGTGGGTCTTCATCTGCCTTACAAGAAATTAGAGGTGATTAGAGAAACTGATCACCACATTTTCCCTCAGGACAAATGGCCTTCTGAAAGCACTGGAATCAAGCTGTATCACATTACAAATGAATCAAAATCACAAAAGCCAGTCTACAAGGTACAGTAAAGCTTTCTCCATAATTGTGAAATGTTTCCATAAAATATTGCATATTATCCTATGCAACAGTCTTTACAATAATTGCCTACTTGAAAGTTGCTTTTTTTTCCCCCCATCTCTCCGGATATATTAAAAAATTGAATCTTCCATTCTCAAATAGTAGCTGCATATACATCGTCCTGACTACTTATCTCAGGAAAGCAGAATATTTTCTTCAAGGTAACATTTTATGACTTAAAACCAACTCTGATCTCATCACTCTAATTGATAAGGTTCACATTACTCTTCTACATGACCAGACAAATGCAGAATATTTATATGCTCTACCTGGCTTGTATTTTATATCTGAAAAAGGGCCCATATACAAAAAGAAATGTTTTTTAGTTATAACCAATGTGGTGATAAAAGATCCTAGTTCTTTGTATAAACGTTAATTTGAATTCTTAGACCACCACAGCAAAGTGGAGATTGAGGGCACCCTCAGTAAATTTGCAGACATCACCAAGCTGTGCATGAGAGTTGATCTGCTGGAGGGTAGGAGAGCTCTGCAGAGGGATCTGGACAGGCAGGTCAGTGGGCTGAGGCTAATGGCATGAGGTTCAACAAGGCCAAGTGCTGGGTCCTGCATTTGGTTTTCAACAACCCCATGCAGTCCTACAGGCTGGGGGAAGACTGTCTAGAAAACTGTTTGGCAGAAAGGAACTTGGGAGTGCTGTTTGACAGCACAGTGACTGAACATGGGCCAGGGTGTGCCCAGGATGCTGATGGCATCTCACTGTTATCAAGAAGAGCGTAGCCAGCAAGAACAGGGCAGTGACTCGGCACTGGTGAGGCTGCACCTCTAGTGCTGTGCTGAGTTCTGGGCACCTCACTTCAAAAAGGTCATTGGGGTGCTGAGGTGTGTCCAGTGAAGGGCAACAAGGCTCATGAAGGGTCAACAAAACAAGTGAGGAACAGTTGAGGGAGCTGGGATTGTTTAGTCTCAACAAGAGGGAACCTCATCGCTGTCTACAGCCGTTTGTA
The DNA here is from genome assembly GCA_013397295.1 of Polioptila caerulea. NCBI lineage: Eukaryota > Metazoa > Chordata > Aves > Passeriformes > Certhiidae > Polioptila > Polioptila caerulea. The sequence continues at coordinate 742,604 of VYXF01001702.1, forward strand.
AGGAGGGTGCAGTGAGGTGGAGGCCAGACTATTCTGCCATGCCTGCAGTGAGAGGACAAGAAGAGATGGCCTTAAGCTGAGACAGAAACATGCAGATTAGATATTGGAAGAAAAAATGTTCCCTTTTAGGATGATCAAGGTTATCCAGGAACATAGTGGAGTGACCATGCCTGGAGGTGCTTAAGAGGAATCTGGATGTGGATCAGGATCTGGTTCTGGGTGATGTAGTTTAATAGTTTAGGGGTTACAGTGCTAGCAGATGGTTGGACTGGGTGATCTTAAAGGTCTCTTCCAACCTTGATGATTCTAGGAAAGCAAGACACTTATTAATGTTCTTGAATAATCTCTGCTTTATTAGGAAGGAGTGCTCTAAGTCTTTCAAAATAAGCTGCATGATGTCTGCTAGACTAACTTATGCACTTCAAGTCAGCTTTTTCCTGTTACGCAATGTTTGAGGATCACTTTCCACTGCCTTCATCATATTCAGAGACTACAAGATGACACAGTTCTCTTCCCCCATGTAATGTCACAGGACAGAGACAGGAAGGGACCTTTCAAGAGCTGAACCCTGTCGAGATGGCCTGATCTGTCTGGGACAGAGTCCCAGCTCCTGCTGGAACACTGTATGCAAGACCAATAACACCAAACATCAGGCTACATTTGTACACCAAAACTCATTAAAAATTAATTTATTGCTTAATTAGCAACAAGTAAGAAAAACAGTGACCAAAAGGATTTTTGAGGGAAAGAAACTCTGGCTGATAAAGCATTTGTTTGCTCTTCGTGCATCCACTCCTGTGTTTACTTCTGTTATCATTTGCCATGGTGACACATGCCATAATGTAAAGCACTTCTTGTTGAGTGTTTCCAATTTGTCTATTTACTCATTTCCCAACTTTAGGCCCAAATGACCCTACTAATGACAAATTAATCTCAGCAATCTCTGTAGGGAAGCAAGTATATAAATGTCTATGGACAGTATCAATATTAATTGAGTAAAAAAAGTGTCAGAACCTTCATGCAGTGTCAGTGATGACAAAATTCTTTAATCTTATGTGTAAGGAGAGCATACAGTGGCCACAATGCTTAGCTTTGCTTAAACTAAAGGAAAAAATGAATATGTGTTTATGGGAGATAAGAAGAAATTGATAGGAATTCCCAGCACTAATGGTAGTGATTCCTAAAGTTCAGAAAAACTAAGTCATAGCTTTTGATCAGCAAAAGGCAGATGTTATTCCTTGAAGTGGTGAGTTCCTGAGACACTTTCCATGGGCTACACTGAAAAAACACTGTCTCAAAGGAAATGCTGCCATATTTTTAGGAAACAATCCTGACACTCAACAGACCTAACATATTGGAAGACCAGGAAAGAAATCCTCTTATAGTTCATCAGGAAAAGGTATCTTGGGTAGTATTTTGTTATTGCTGTTAGAGCATGATATGCAATGCAGAATGCTTTCCCATACCCTACAGTAGGATGGTTGTGATTTCAAATGTGCTACACTGCAGTGGGGGAAGTGCATGGGATCCTACAGGCCATGCAACACCAGCTCCAGAGGAGAAGAAACACATTCTGTTCTTGCTGTACTTGTCCTAGCAAAAATCTATAAAGAGAAAGCAGATGACTGTAGTATTGACAGTTCTACAGTTTCTTGTACAACTAAACAAACAGCAATAAAGTAAATATGCACAGACGGTATTTTCAAAAACTATTTATTCATTTACATCAAAAATTATTCTTCATATGGAAATAGATGAAATTATGGAACATGGAATAAATGAAACAGGACTTTCTTTTTGAAAATGCTGAGGATCTGAATGAAAGCCTTCTTTAGTCTGTGGCAATCTCCTGACTGACTGCTGTATTTACTCTGATAGATTTTATTTTTGGGATTGTCTTTGCATGGATTTGACCAACTACACCTTACAAATGATGATGAACTCATTCACTATCATTGAGGTGGTAGACAAGTGAGTGTATACTCATATTTTTATGAGTCAGAGACCCTTTCCAAAATTCAAACATTCATAAAAAAAGAGAAATTCAGATCTTGGAGTTTGACCACAGCCCAAGTGTTACTTACATGAAGCTATCACATACAAAGAGCTGGATTCTATCTTATGGTCAGAGGGAAAAAAGAGCAGGACCTCTTTTTGCTCTAAGGTAAGATCCATATTCCCAACAAGAATCAGAGCTTAGCCTTGACAGGAGGTGGGGCACCTGGAATACTGTGCCCAGTTCTGGGCCCCTCCATTCAGGAGCTGAGTTCTGGAGCATGTTGAGAGAAGAGTAAAAAGGGCTGGTGAAGAGTCTGGAGCATAAATCCTATGAGGAGTGGCTGAGGGAACTGGAGTTGTTTAGCCTGGACAAAAGGAGACTCAGGGGAGGCCTTATCACTCTCTACCGCTCCCTGAAAGGAGGTTGGAGCCACTTGAGGGTTGTTCTCTTCTCCCAGGCAACAGTGACAGGACAAGAGGACACAGTCTTAAGCTGCACCAGGGGAAGTTTAGGTTGGACATTCGGAAGTTCTTCACAGAAAGGATGATTTGGTGTTGGATTGCGCTGCCCATGGAGGTGGTAGAGTCATTGTCCCTAGAGGTGTTTAAGAAAATACTGGATGTGGCACTCAGTGCCACGGTCTGGTTGACAAGGTGGTGTTGGGTCATAAGTTGGACTCGATGACCTCACATCACAGGACTTTTCCAAGCTAGCTGATGATGTGTTTCTGTGAACAGCACTCACTGTCACTTCACTGCCCTCACGGAAGAAAGATCTCCCTTGTCACAGCAGAATATCCCAACCACTGAATGTCAAAACACTACCACCAGACATTTTTTTGTCCTTTATTAAAAGTGAAGTCTCCCCATCTATCCATAAGTAGTTTTGAACAAAAAAAATGTGGGCTAGGATATACAGCTAGGGAGAGCTGTTCAGGGGGCTCCAAATCCAGCAAGAAGGAGGAAATGGATCCTTGCCCTTGTCCTTTGTCTTCCTTCTCCCAGCAGGTCTTTGTACGGGCTGCACCATGTTTTGTGGGTCACACTCAGAGGCCCCAAATACACACTGTATCCATACACAGTTCCAGATTTTCCCATTACAACTAGATGGTTAAAAATTGGTGTAATCAGACTCAGAGCAGAAGCATGTTCACAACATCACACCAAAAAAATGTTTTCAGCATGGAGGTCAGCCTTTCACATTCCGTTTTCATTTTGGCTTCTCTGGTTCCCTCTGTTTCTGTCTTGAAATAAACTTTTACTTATGGTTAACCTGGCTCTCAGTTCTGCAGCAACATCCATCTCATTTTTTTTCTCCATAACACAAAGTAAAATCATGTTCAGTGTTCTCTCAGTGCTTATTACCAGACCTCCCAGTGCTGTCTTTGACTCACATCCCCGATAGAAAATCTTTTCCTAGCAGCCTTGCCCTGCACACATAGTGCTATTTTATTATTCCTGATGGGTTTGCTCTTTTCTTGCTCCTTATGAATGTCACAACATCCCTGTGCTCATTTCTTTCATGTGTGGACTGGGGCCAAGGCTGGCTCAGGTGCAGCTCTCTCACAGGGCTTGCCCTTCCTCCTCCTCCAGCCTGATTCATTCAGATGTCACAATCCAATGTTTATGAAACATCGCCATGGCACTGAGTCAAACGTCACTGACACTGCATCATGGAGTGAATCAGGCAGAAAGATATAAAAAGGGAGAGCTACTATTTATATACAGGCATTATAGGAATCAGCAAGGATGGGAACACACATGCCACGGGCTCACTCGATGTCTCACACATCACCTTTGGGTATTCTCCAGATCCCCTCCTTATCACCAGACTCCCCACACAGCCCTTTTTTAGGGAGCTTGTGAAAAAGTGAAAAAAAAAACTGACTCAAATAAAAGCTACCGAGCATGGCTGAGCATGGGGAGCAGCTCAGATGGAGGAAGGTTGTGGGAGCAAGAGGGAAGGGTCCTGCTGGACTCTTGGCTGTCTTGTTTCATGGTATCTGGCTTTGATAGGTTTGTTTCAATTTGGAGTGCTCACTGATTGTGACAGAGGGACTTTTCTCTCTTTTATCATCAACAAATGTAAGTCTGTGGGGGAAGAGGGAAACAGACACTCCTTTCAGAATCTGATTTTCTCACTTTAACTGGTGTCATCGTGGAGTAATGCCACCTGACTCCATGAAATTATTACCAAATTGTGCCAGGACAAGCCAGAACCAGGCCAGTTGCCAGTAAAGAGTGTTGTTTCAAATTTCATCCCTTATCTGTGATACACAATACGTTTCTCTCACAGGGTTTGTATGGAACACAGTGGACAGGATGTGAAAGCCCAGAGGTCCACCTTAGTTCCAGGTTTGGATGCTTGTTACCAGGATTATTGATAAAAGAAAGGAGGAAAGTAAGGTGAAGAAACAACAGTCAGCATCATACGTAGCCAGTGTCATGTGCTCCTTTTGGGAATACCTTTAAGCTCAGGAGTCTCTCCTCCAAAGCAACTTTGAAAGGGCTGATAAATCATGCTTGTCAAACAAGGGTTGTTATTAGTTAAAAATATCAGCTAAATGGATAAAAGTTAACATTTGCTAAAAATTCAAATCAAAGGAGATTAAGACAGCCCTTTTGGTGATTTTTCCTGATACAGACACTAAAGAAACCAGACTGAAATTAAGATTTGACTCAATAATACCCTAAATCAGAAAAGAATACACTATGTAATTGTTCTTTGATTTAAAAAAATAAACCACACGTGACCACAAACAAACAAGAAGAGTTTAGAGCCTGAAAGGAAATAATATTTCAACTCTGATGTGTGCCAGTGAGCATAGGAGTGGTCCATTCTACATTCAAATCTTGTATTTATGTAAACAAAATCTTTTTGTATAAGTAATGCAACATTCATGTGTTCAGGCAAGCAACCTTTGTCCTGAATTCCAGGCAGAAGACCTTGTTGAGATATAGCACAAGCGGGGATCATCTTGAATTGAGTTTTCTTTGTTTAGAATAGGACTATAAGGTCTGTCCCTTCAAATTATATTAAATTATTTTAGGAAAAATAAGTCAGTTGGAATAAAATGTCCTTCCTCATCAAAGATAATAAAATTGGCCCTGCTATCTTTAACACCATTGGGTTCCCCCTTGCCCAGTCCCAACAGTAACAAACTTACATTGTTCATCCCAAAGTGGTACAGCAGGATGGATGCCAAATGGAAAGAAATCTGCCAGCAGGGAATTAACTGCAAATGGAAGTGCCAAAGATAGTTACAAATACCCAGATACACCTCCTGCTGTGAACAGAGCAGGAGCAAAGCCCTGCTGGTTCCATTTGAAAGTGCAGCACAAAGTCAGCCACAAGGCACTGGCCAAACCAGCTGTGGCACCTCTGCAGAGGATGTGGGACATTCCCACCTGCACTCACCAGACTGCACCAGCCAGCAACACCCTGCTGGGAGGGATCCTGAGGACCCAAACAGGTACCTGCCCGTGGGCAGGGTCTGCACTTTCAGCTTCACAGGTACACAGTGGAGCTGCAGAGGTTCCTGCCAGGGTGTGCTCTGCCAGAGGACATTAACTGCATGAAAGCAGACATCATGGTGCTTTTCATTCTATTCTCTGACCCCTATAAGGCAGTGTAACATTTCCATCACATTCTCAGGTTTAAGAAGTATCCACATTTTGCTCTGTAGGTGAGTGTGAGCTCTGAGATGGAAGCCATGGGGCACAGCAGTGAGCTGGGTCAGTCAGCCCTACACTCACATGAGCTGGGGACCATCACTGCGCTACAGCTGTTGGCAAAGCTGCCACAGCATGGCAGGGCATGGGAACTCTTAACTATGCTCTTGGTGGAACTGCTTTTTGTCTCAGTTCTTTAAGTTTTTTCTCCTAACACAGGACAGCCTTTCAAGCACAAGTGGACAGGCAGCCAGAGAGTGAACCTGAGTCCACCCAGGTATGGTTGAACACCTCACTACAGTGAGTCCTTTTACCATCAATATGTGTCAGTAAGGTCTCCAACCAAAAAAGGGACATCAGTGGAATTCATGTTCCCCCCTTATAAGAATGTGGCCTGTGGGTTCTTCCATGTACACATGAGAGCTTTCCTGTTGGTTCTGCAGTACAAGGAATGCATCTGGGAGAGACATCCTTCCTGGGAACACTTCAGTGAAGGACATCCTGCTTGACCGATTAGACAACAGAGGGCTGCAAACACTGGCAGAGATCTTGACCTTGAAGGAGGACTTGCAAGGTCAGTATCAGAGAAGGAAATGAATTAACTCTCGAGCACTCAGGAGATAAGGGACTTCAGAGCACTCAAAAAAGTGAAAAGTGCACTCCAAAAAAAGTAGATACGGATATTTAGATGTGTACAGTTCTTGTTCAATGCTTGCCTTAATAAGGAAATTCCTACTGATATCGAACAACCAGAGACAACAAATTTTATCAGTACAAATAAATCTACATTTAAAGTATTTGCATGGGGATTTCAACTTCCTACAATAAAACATCAAACGTTTCAGTAGGAAATAAATCCCTCTCAGAAGCTGACAACAAAGTGCAAAGGTTTCTCTCAGCTTCTGAGACTTGGTCACAGTTGTTGAGTATCTCCTGCAGCATCTCTGTCTTTCCACAGATCAACTTGCTGTATGATTCTGTCTGCACAATCTGTCTTTTAGATTTCTGAAGGAAGATGACAATGAAGATTTTACTCAGAATTGTATTACTATTTTACCTGGGTGCTTTCTACAGTGTTGATCTCAATTTTTCAGGCTTTTTTCCCCCACCACATTCTGGGATTTTATACATTGTTCAGTTTCACCAGTTCATATATTGTTCAGGTACATCAGTTGAATCATCAGCATTTGCTCTGGTACTGGCTTTCCTTCACTATGTTTTTGCATTGCAGGAGATCAGTTTCAAGATTCACTTGATCTTCTCAAGCTGTCCTACCTCTGATTCTAGAGTGAATCCTCCAAGTAAACAGAAATTCCTACTTCTTCTACACCTGTTTCAAACCTAAGGTTTTTGAGGTTTTTTTGGTTTTTTTTAGATTATATATAATTTAGTGTAATATATATATAATATAATATAATAATATATATTATATATAATTTTAGTGTAATCTTCCTTTCATTTACCTGGAATAGTTTTTCTCAGATATTGAAGAGAGATGCAACTCTAAACCATTTGAACTAATTGTATAGGTGTTTCCCTTTTTTCTCATGGTTTCAGTGAGATACCATTTAATTGTTCATAACCAAGTTAGTGCGTAAGTTTCTAATACAAAGACAGTGAATATTTTGCTTTACTCAATTTCTCACTAAAATTTAGAATTTTTAAAGACTTTTATGAAAACCACAGCCATTATCACTTTTCTAAGCTAAAGATTTCAACTGCTTCCTATTTCAGTTCTCCCAGTGTGGGAAACAGTCTGCATCTGAATGTCTCTTGCTACTTTTCTTTGTACCTCTTCAACATTTATGTATTTTGTGGGGACAGAATAATTACAACCGTTCCCTGAATCCTAGATTCTGATATATTTTAGACTTGCAAACAATTTCAGGGGTTCTTTTGCCATCCAGTCTTAAATGCTTTTGAAGTCTGTTTGTCTTTATAATTGCTTATGCTTTCAGAAAATGATCAACAATCTCTTTTGAACTTCTTTGCCAAGCAATATTTGATGATCTCACGTTTGAATATCAGTGGTATTTTTCTAAAGGTGGCTTACTTTGTTTTGACATTTCCTCTGCTTGCAGATACTTATAATTTTAAGATTATTCTGCATCTTTTGACATTTTGCTTTTGGTTTGACTGTACAAACCCACTTCCTAAAATGTCTGTGTAATCATAAAACTGAAAATTAGTGGAAAGACCTGACATACTGCTTGAAATAAGAAGGTCTCAGAATTGACAGAGAATGAGCACAACTGAGATATAGAAGTCACATAAAAGCCAAAACATCAGCTTGAATTGGTACATAATAGCTATTATTTAAATCTATTGTGCTGTACCTGGTGTTCCTTAATTTGTTTATTTTATATAGTTGTTCTTCCTTTCTCTTTCACATAATTACTTTTGACTGCTTTTTGTTATATTAAATGCTTAACAGGTGTTATGTTATTATGAATGTAATTTTCTATTAAAGATTTAATTGTAACTGTTCTTCAGGAGTAATAGTCTATACAAACAATGGTAAGGAAGTATACATTTAAGAAAACAAAACAAAAGTGCTATATTCTCCTTGTATGTAGCAGATCATAATTGTACCCATTTAGCCTGATGTTTCAGTCAGATGATGTTTGTGCACCTGGAACATTATATTATCCTGAGAGTATTTTCATATAAACACAGTTCAGTGTCAAATTGCACATAGGTAAGTACAGTATGTAAAATATTGTCACCACAATTTGGTGACCAGAGATACTCAGAATTTCTCCTGCTGAGAAGCTCAGAAAAGCAATGGCTGTAACAGTACAAACCATCCCTGTCTGTCATAAGGCATCAGAGATTCTCTTGAAATTTGTCTATTTGTACATTTTTCTCACTCTAAGAAACAGATGTAATGGGCAAACTATGGGTATCTTCTATCCAGGACCGATGAAGGTGATCTTTGTCTCCCTGGCATGGTAGCTTCATTTTAGTCCAGTGATAAAGAATTTCTTAGGACCGCAAGTTCAGAGTCGATTGGAGAAGCTGGTATAATCTGTTGTGCTTAATTTCTGCAAGATTTGAGACTTTTCCCAGACTACCAACCTTTTCTGTACTTGTCCTCTGAGTAATCACTCCCTTCAGTGCTGAAGCATTCAGAATTGGCTGAATTTTTTTTTTTCTGTGCAGATCTGCACACAAACTGTATCCCTACAGGATCAGTGCGGGGAATATCCAGCACACAAATTTTCCTCACAATGAACACGGACTGGCATGCACTTTCCTTGAACCTCACTTGGAGAAAGGAAGAATTTCAAAGCTCAGTTAACAACTCAGAGGAGGTGATGTAATTTGTTTTGGTGATATTTCTCAGTTACCACCTATTTAAGGCTGGCAGTTTTAGATGATTTGTGGTGAACAAATGGGCTTTAATCAAACTTCCTTTTTAAAAAATAACAGAATCAGGTACAGCAAGTTGACAGGAAAAAATATATAAGTTTGATTCTCTGTGTATAATGCTGGCTGGAACACTAATTCACTTCTAAGCAAAAAACTATAATTCGTTCACAATGGTTCAGCATATAGAAAAGTTGCCAGAAAAAGCACATTTGAAAACATTCATTTTGGGGAAAAAAGTTATGCATGTCCAAATCATTCAGCATTTAGAAAACATAACTGATTTTTTTTTTAAAAGTTCAGAACTTACAAGCAACACCAGCTAGTGGGCTCAAAGCCTCAGCTGTGCCATCTCCATATTTTGGTCAACTGTGAGGAACACAAGCTTATGAAAAACTAGTTGCTGAATTCAACCCCATTGCTGAACCAGCTGTTGAAAATCAGGGTGGCGGTCTGGAGCTCTCTGCCATCTCTCCAAGGAGCTGCACTGCTGGGTTCAGCTCACAGGAAAGCTCCTTGCATACTTCCTCACTTGCCCCTGCCTTGCTCTCTGTTGGCCCTTGCTCTCCTTGCTTGCCTGGGGTCAGGTCTTTGTGGAACCCCACCACTGCCTTGTCCCCACATCGTCCCCAGGCACCTTCCAGTCCTGGCCCCTCCTTGGGACAACTTCTTGGTCTTTTGGCAGGACACATCTGACCACAGAAGAGGAACATTTCCTAACTGAAGGACTCATGACCTCCTCAAGATTTTTTATGTCTCTGAAGAGGTGTATTCACAAAAGTACCTCTGTGTTCTATTATTTAAGACACAGTTGTGCAACATTTAGATCTTCAGTCTCCCACTTTGCTTCCTCAACAGTTCCTCAATTCTAGAATTGCCTAAAATTTCAGATGATTCTCCCAGTAAAATTCCCCAGACACTAAACTCTCTCTTGCCAGTCACACCCAGAATTGCCTAATTCTTGACAGTGCTGAGAAGTCAGGCACTGAATTCATGCCTGAGTTTTGTCTGAATTTATAGGCTAAGCTTACTCCCCATGTCTAGCAGCACAACACTGCATTTTCTGGGTGCACACTGCCAGACACATCGCAGCGAGGTAGGAATGTTCTACATCCCTTCTTCCACTTGACCCCAGCAGTCAGGGCACTCAGCTAAGACATGGGAAGATTCCTCAGCAAACTAAAGGAGTTGTGGTTTCTCCCACTCTGCACAGAAATCCCCAGTGCTGTAGCACCACCCAGTCCAGCACAACAGCTTCTGTAATACGTGAGGCTGCCAGGGCCGAGCAGCCACCCCAGCCACACAGGCTGCGTCTGACTCGGTGCTGCAATGTGAATCCTTAACCCCAGACCAGTCACAAACTTTCAAGTGACTTCATAGGAAATTCTCCAGCTGGCTGGCCTCAGCTTTTCTTGCTGAGACTCTAGCACAGCTCCCTGCCCTTATGCCTGACAGCCACAAGGGTCTGGACCGCTTCTCACGCTTATACTCTTCTTCTGTCCCAATAAGTATTTTGTGATTTTCCCTAAAATTAAAACTGTGCAGTTATAAGACAGTACTCTGACTTTAGCAGGGCAAGTGCCTGGGAGCTAGGTTCTCAAAAGTCTGTCCCCTTTCATGTTCTAGGCCTCCATTCCAGTGCATTAGTGCATTTTGAAAAGGATGTTTCTGTCTTCACAGCCACAGTTTAGAATTGGGAAATGGGGCTTAACTTCCTCAGCTGTTTTTGGAAACCTGACTAGGCAGTCATTTGAACTTTTTGCTTTGCATTTCTATTCAGATTCTTTCAGCATCTGGCTAAAGGACATTTTTGAACATGTTCTCCATGCAATTTTTCACCCTGTAGACCAATTGCCAAGCATGGTAGGCCAGTAAAAAGCTGCTCTTGTCTACCTATATGACCTAAATTGCATAAAGATTGACATACCTGGCTGGCTTCAGCAAGAAACTTCTGATTTTTTATACCATTATCTCACCAAGAAAGGGACCTCACAGGCGTCTTTAGCGTCAGTGCAGTTTCCGGCATATTTCAGACAGATGTGAGGTTGAAACATTAAGCAGCAAGTCTTCCCCTCAGTCATGCAGATCCATGTGAAGAAAAATGCATTAAATTAACAAATTATTATTAAATTAACAATAATTTTCAAAATTAACATACTGAGTTTTATACACAAAGGCATGAAAATGAATGGAGGTGTTCAACTTTCACTCTAGGGCTGCTGTGAAAGATAACGTGTGGACTTTCGTGAGAGAAATGTTTCCTGCAATGATACTGATGTTCTTAATTAACTGATTTATTGGAATCCTTCCTCCTGTTCCACGTAAATTCTTCCTCTGCCTTGTGTTTTATCTTCTTTTATCTAGGTTTCTCAAGATTTCTCATTAGCAGCCAGAGGGTATATTTGTTTGCAGTATGAATGAAATTCTAGCGTTAGATTTATCTGTCTCTATACTGCTGTGTATTTGGTCTGATCGTTTCTGGGGTTTAATGTGTTTTTAGTTTGGTCTTACTACCCAGAGCTTTGTTATCCAGTGCTACAATATCTGTAGTCATCACATAATCATAGGAGTGTTGTTTGGAAGAAATGTCTGAGTTCATGGTCCGAGTTTCCATTTGCACCAATCTGATGAGGTCAGCTGTACTTTTGCCTAACACAGCATTGAAGCCTCCTAGCACTGATTTCACAACCTCCCTGTGTAGACTGTTCCACCTCTGTTCTATCCACACAGCAGAAGAGGACAGCAGCTTCCCTTGATCTGCCAACCAAGATCCTCACCTTGTACTTCAGTATTAAGTTTGCTCTGTTTGTAATGACAGTGCAGCCATGGTTCATGTTCAGCCTGGCATCTGCCTCCTCAACCTGACATTGAGCCAGAACCCCAGCTGAGCAGGGCTTGTTCCTCTGTGCTGAGCCTCACAGGGGCTTTGCTGGTGTAGCCAATTTTACTGAGGTGCCCAGGCTGAGGGGTTGTGTCCATCAGCCCCTCACAGTTTGCTGTGGGTGTGCTGCTGTCCAGGCTGCTGGGGACACTGGACGTGCTCAGGAGCACCCTGGCACTCTCTGCCCTTTCTGACACAACAAGATACGCTGTGAGATTTCACCATGGCAACCCAATGAAAGATCCAAAGCCTAGCAAAGCAAGAGGGAATATTTTCAATGATTCTGCCAATTGTCCAGCATTTGGGATCCCCAGATATAATTAAGCTTTGTCTTGTACATCCAAGCTTCCTGAGCACAGGCAGAAGCAGTTTTAAGCAATTATTCTCATGATTGAGCCATAGACAACAGTGTATAACATGTTGGGCCAGAAATTTTACTTCTCTGGGCTAAGGGCCAGGTATTTAGTGACTAGAGGCACCTTGTGCCAAAACACATCTCCACCTATTATGGAAGGTGACAGAATGAATATTACACTAGAACTCTGCTATTCCTGACTAAAGTGTGGAACACGGTAATATTACATTTTGTTCATTACCAGATGAAGTTACAATCACCAGCTTCTGTAAGAGTTTTTCCTACTCAGTTAAAAGAGAGAACCGGATCACATTATAAATTAATAAAACAACAGTTAATGAATCATATTCTAAACCATCCTACTTTATTTTTTATAACAAGTTCATTTTGATTCTTTATATGTATAGATAAATCTGAACTACTATATTTTGCTTGAAGTGATAAAATTTTGCTATGAAGACATCATTTAGACATTCCTTTATCTTTTCTTGAAAAGAAAATTTTTTTTGTGTTGTGAAAAACTTCACGCAGTAGGGACAGCTCTGTGCTATGCTAGGCACTATGAGATAGTTGTTCCACTTCAAAATTCACTACACTTAAGCTCATATGCTTTGACAAGATGTCTAAGTTTAAAAGAACGGAGGCTCTGCTACTCTATACATGAAATAAATACTTATTTGTTGGTCATATGCCATTGCACAGAGCATGAGGTAGAGTGGAGCAACTGAGAACCAAATTGTACCTGGCCACTTGCATTGTGAACCCCATTTTCTGTTGCTTGATCTCAGTAACAACAATTTTTCCTGTTCCCCTACAGTGGAGAAGAAGAGAGGGGCACACCTGCTAGTAGATTCACAGCTTGAGTTCTATCGGGGCCACCCCGAAACCAGGCCAGTTCTGAGGACAGTGATTTGTTGGGATGGGTCCATCTGGTGGCTGAAGTTCAGCTGTTTGAGAGTTCCGGAAAAAGATCAGCAAAACAGAGTTAAATTCAATAAGAGAATCTGCCTGATAAAAGAGAGCAACCAGGCCACATGCCAGAGGACCAACCTGGAGGAAGAAAAAAGAGAAGCAAACCTGCCAAGCCTAGGACACTGTCCAAGGAAAGACTCACAGGAAGAATGAGGTCAGAATTGGAGCAGGGTGTGCAGAGTCTAGGAAAGGGGTCTGCAACTTTTCTAGCACTTAAAAAAAAAAAAAAAATATTAGTGAAAGTGAATGTGTTTCAGTAACAATTCTGGTAGTATTGTCTGCCTCATATATCTGGCACTCAACCACTGCTGATCGAGAACCAAGAGATAATGAACAAATCCCTGGCCTTAGGGTTTTAGAGTCACATTCCAAAAACACCTTAGAAACCTGGACTAAGCAAAACTGACCTGGCTTTTCCCAGGCCCACTTGGCTTACAAATACATGGGATTCAGCAATGATTCAGAGCACTGATATTCACTCAGAGCCAAGCTGTAACTTCTGCACATCATGTTCCTTGGATGGATACACGATCTACTCCAGTCAGTTAACAAACTGAAAGCATCATTCAGCTCATTGTAACACTACAGCAAAGCTGGGTGAGGCTGCATGGGGCCATGCCAGGTCACAGCCAATGCATTCTGGCCCCTCTAAGTTCACAAGGGTCGAAAATTTTATTCTATTGCTTCAAATCAGCTTAATTCTGATTATTTTCTTATTAGAAATATTAATTACTGTGAGTGCTTGTAACTGAAGCTAAATCTCTTAAAAATACAACTAAACCACAATATTTCAAATTGCTACATCAACATCACAGACATCCAAAATTACACTAACACATATTTTTCCCTCTATGCTGTCTTTTCTTGGAATATCATCTCAGTCTAAAGAACTTAGTGTTTATCAAGGGTGCCCATAAATTAATCCCGCAGTACTTTAGAAATTTTGGTAGTGTGGTTCAAAGGGTCATATTCTAGATCATAACCAATATCACTCCAGATTTTTTGATATACAGTAAGGTTATCCATCCAGGAATGGATATCTCTCAGGAGCTGATCCAGGGCTGCAGAATAAGTCTTGGGATATTCACTAAGCTGCAGGTATTCTAAAGTCTTATTCTATGGAACCATTCACGGAGTAAAGAATTTGAAACTGGGGACAAGAGTCCCAGATCAGCTTGATAGATAGATAGATAGATAGATAGATAGATAGATAGATAGATAGATAGTGAAGTTGCTCAGTTGCTCAGTTGTGGTTTCCTTTTTCAGTTTTTATTTTGTCCTCTCCCTTTGGAACATGATTGGCAAGGCTGCAAAATACTGCTTATATGCCACACATGGAAAAATTACTCTGCTCTTTACATATTTTATTCCCATATTTAAACCTTCAGCAACATTAAAGTATGTTTACAGCATCCAGGTGTTTCCTACAGCAACACATACCTGATACAGATCTCTGGTCCCACAGGCTGCCACTTTTATACCCAGAATGCAAGGGAAGGATCTGGACCAACAATATCATTTTGTGCAATGTTAAAATCTACGCTCTGGAGAAAAAACAGCTGCAATGTAAACATCAACCTGGCTGCCAGCTGGCTCTACTTGTTGAAACAAGAGCAAATCTCTTCCAATGTAAACTTTACCTCAGGAAGGGTAGAAAAAAAAGAGACACAACTAACATCAAAAAATGTGATGTATCCCTGCATTGTACTTTCCAGCTAGCCAGGGAGCAGCACTGTAAAGTTGGTTATCAATGTTTCAGATTTAAAACCACACTAAATTATAGGACTACAAGCATGGGAAACAAATAATTTTTCATATTTTTTCACTTGTCTCTCAAAGGAGTGGTTGCCCTTTTCCTTCAGAAATAACCTACAATGGGCAATTCCTTACAGGTAGCAAAAGCATCAGGTTTCACAGGTGGTTTGGGAAGGGTCTGAGGATGTTTATAAGAATGATGAGTAGCTGAAAATGAGGACATGAGTGCTGGATATATTTAATGGACTTTCATCCCAGTGAGCTCCAGGCTGCCTGTAATAGCTGAAGCTCACCTGGCATATCCTCCCTCGCCTCACTCCTGGAGGCCAGGCTGTGATGGGAAGCAGGGCTTGGTTTTCTGGGCAAGCTGGGGATAATGCTGGAAGCTGTGCTCCTGACCCAAACTGGAGTGCACACACTGAACAACTCCTGCTGTGGAATACGGCACACAAACACTCCATTTCCAGAGGAGGAATTTGCAAGAAAATTAGGCAGTCGATCTGTTGCAAATCAATGAAAACATTCATAAGAGGAAGCCCTTCCTCATTCCCCCCTTTATATTTTACTTCCACTGCTTTGTTTTCTTTCTATGTGTCCTAACAGCAAAATTAAGGATGTTCTCCTTTTCCTTAGCAAAGAATTTTTAACACAGGAAAGGACTGTGAAATAAAATTTTAACAGATAGGTCTTCTTTTTGTAAAATGGAGACACATGGCTAGGTGTGATTTTTAAACAAAAAACTAATTTAGAAGGTTGTATGGAAAGGGGAAGGAAATTATCTTCCTTTCTTTTCAGGTACTTAACTTCTCTTTGTTTTTAGCAGAGAAGAACTATTAATGTCTTTGCAAGATCCTATACAGGCCATTTAGAGCTGACCAGAGATAGGCAGTGGTGAAACCAAGCAGAGCAACACCAACTTTAATCTGTAATTCCTCAGGGACTGACACCTCTGTCGCCCACTGTTGCAACCTGGCAGGAGGTCCAGGAATCCCTCAAAGCTCCAAGCCCCATATGATGGAGGCAGGGCCAGAAATTCAGGCATTGATGAGACCAGAAAAGCAGCTGGCAGAAATCAGACCCTTAGGGAAATCTCAGTTTGGAAATGTAGTTCTGCACATACCACATTTTAGGTTTGACAAATCCAAAAACCCCCAGGGAGAAAAAAATGGGTTTGTTTCCTTAGGCTTATTACAATTGAATGCACTTTTATCTATGACCCAGACAATTCTGCCACAAGCAGAGAGAAGCAAAGAGAAGTCTGCTGCCTCTCTTCTGTTGAATTTTTGTGCTATGATTTTCACCTTTCAGGGCTTTTATTACTAGGAGGTTTCCTCCACCTTGGTGAGAATGAATGCATATTTATCCCAAAATACTGAATGCAAATAAAACAGAAGATGACACTCATCAATGATGTTCAAAAATTGAAGATTCATGTCTGATACCTATAGCTTGAAAACATTTTCAGTGAATCCTCACAATAATTTTAAAAGAGAAGACTCCTGACAAGGTTTTATTGCTGAATGGATTCAGCTGCAGTGCCAGCTTGAGGCATTTCATTTTGCCTCTCAAAAATTTCTCCCAACTCATTTGATTTGAAAATAGTTTTGGAAGACATGAAAATGTCAGAATTGGGTTTCATTGCTAATTGTACTCCAAATACCTGTTAAAAGTGATGAACTTACTTAATGTGAAATAGCCTGTTGTATGCAGTGCTGGATATTATTCCACTATATATTCATGCATGAACCCAGTTTCTTTTTGGAAAACAATTTTTCTCACAGTACTAACTGGTCAGTCAGATGCAGGGCTTGGGTAAGGAGTCTTTTTTTAAAATGTCTTTAAATATTTAAACAAAATTAAATGTAGACTAGCTCAATTTAAAACAGAAAAGGGAAAAAAGAAAAATAGGAATTTGCCACCAATGCCTGAAAGCTTTTGTTTTGTGCAGCCTTGTTGAAGTTATTGTTACTCTATTTTCATCCAGTTGCCTGACAGTGTAGAGCTGGTTTTTAACAGGCCGTGTGACACAGTTTGCCAAAATTTTAAATGCCATAATTATCAATAGTGCAATTGTGAGTGGGTGAGGTGGTGGCTATGAACACACAGCCCATCCACTCTCTAAGACAATTCAGATGTTTGATTTATCAAGGGGATTCATTTCACCCTTTTGCAGCTTGATATCTACTTGAGCAGATTGAAGCAAGGTCCTCTTTCTTTTTTAGTGCTCTTATACTGGCCAAAACATAAAGTATCTTTTTGTTTTCAAAATAAAATTTTAAAAATGGACAAAATATAAATAAAATAAAATGAAATAAAATGAAAAATAAAATAAATAAAATAAAATAAACCCTGCATGGCAGTACTCAGACTACTTCCATCTTCTCATAATTCCTGGGCTACAGAACGATAGTGATTTCTTCCAGTTCAAATGCTCACACCCAAAAATCTGCAGAGCTCAGTGAGGCTTGAGGTAAATATGGTTGTGATATCTCCAGCTGCTCCAGGAGAGCCCAAGGTGACTCTGACCATCAGAGATCATGACAAAGTTAACCTATGCCTTTGAATTAAAAGCAAATTTATGGTTTCCTTCTAATTTTTTTAGGATTTAGGGTCTACAGAAAAAACTCCTACATTTGGGAAACTATGCAAGGTTATTCAATGACTGTTTCTTACTGAGAACTTTATCTGATTGAAAAAATGAAACAAAAAAAAATAACATACATCTATGGGAAAATGACAGAATCATGGAATTTGTGACTTTTCTGCTCTTGTCTGGTTGTGGCCACTGAAAGGCAATGCTATAAAGATGTATTACTGGAAAAACATGGCTACGACCCCAGTGTTCTTACAGAACATAAAATCGTTTAAGTTGGAAAAGACCCTGAATTTCATCAGGTATAACTGTTAACACTGCACCACCAAATCCACCACTAAACCATGTCCACAAGTGCCACATCTGCACGCTCTTTGAACGCCTCCAGGGATGTGATTCCACTACTTGCCTGAGCAGCCTTTTCCAGTGCTTGACAGTGATTTCAGTGAAGAAATTTTCTCTAATATCCAATCTAGTTCTCCCCTGGTGCAACCTGAAGACATTTCCTCTGATCCTATCACTTTTTACCTGGGAGAAGAGCCTGACCCCATCTGGCTGCAGCCTCCTTTCAGGGAGCTGTAGAGAGGGATAAGGTCTCCCCTGGTCCTCCTTTTCTCCAGGCTAACAATGCCAGTTCCCTCAGGCACTCCTCTTTGGACTTGTGCCCCAGACCCTTCCCCAGCTTTGTTGCCCTTCTCTGGACACTCTCCAGACTCTCAAAATAGCTGAGGCAGTCAAGTCTGCTGGGCAGTTCCCCTCAGGCACAACAATGCTGTTTCCTCCCATAGAGCCTTTGCACCTCTGTTTGCAAAGGTTCAAAAGGATTTCAAATTTCAACATGAGATGCTAAAATTTGACGTGTTGTAACCTACAAGCATTAGAAAAAGATGCAAAAAAAGTTACATTTGAAGTGCATTTTTTTTAAAAATTGATGTAACAGGAAGAAAGAACTACCAGAAAATCTGCGCCAAGGAAACTTATGTTCTCCAGTCCTGAGAGCTCTGGGGGAACATCAGAAATTCTGAGCACATTTATGAGTTCTTTTCTTGCATAATTTGGTTACATCTCACCTCTGCTTGTAAAGACCAGCCTCACTGTCCCACACACTGTACCCCTCCTGCAGCATCCACGTGCTGAAGAGCACATTCTACCCTGGGGACAAGCACTGAGGCAGAGCTGTGCTGTCCCACACTGCCATGCACAGTCACCCTCAGATCAGTCTGCTCCCTGCTCCTGAGTCAGCTACATGGACAGAAAAGGGATGAGGCAAGCAGACAACACGATGCTCACAGCTGCTCCAGGGTCAGAATTTGTGCAGGGGATGGTTGGCTGCCATAACATTGTGTTCCACAAGCACAGGAGAAAATATTGGGGGAATTCTCTAGCATGATATGTGCTAATACATATATGAGGAGACAAGGTCACAAGCATCTTCTGACTTTTCAATGGCATCTGGGACCCTTTTGGTTAAATTGGCAGTAATTTCATGTTCCTAGTGGACTTCCCATAGACATAAAAATATTTAGATTATCTAAGGCAGTAAAAAACTTCCATCTGTATGAACTTGATGCTCTCTGTCTTTCGCTGGTTGGATACACTTTGGAATTTCAAGGTATAATTTATACTCTGCAAAAGTTGTAGGGGTATTCACTAGTCAGCAACAATTTACTGTACTCCCATATTAAAAAATAAAATTTGGAAAGAGAAAAGAGAAGGATGATCTCAGAATGGAGCCTATGAGAAGATAAGGATCGTGACTTGCCATCATCCTCCTGAGAGATTTCATTCAGACCTGCATTTTGTACATAACTCACAGAAAAAGCATGAAATTAGGGCTAGTCTCATTGAAGGAGAGGAAGAGGGAATTATATCCCTGGAGTAAAATTCAGTCACTCTGGGCTTGTATAGCTACATTGTACATAGCAGTCTCAGCCATCATTGATCCCAGCAGGAAGGGGAGGATGAGTATTTCAGAGCAAAAGGGGAAAGAAATCAAATCCAGATAGAACAAGATCACCCATTTCAATTTGCATCTGTATCATCTTTGAAGTTGTGGTTGCAATTATTGAACGGAGATGACTGGAAATGTCTTTCATACCAAAATGTCTTGGTTTCACTGGGTTTCTCTTTTAGCATGTCAAATCAATTAGCTGGTGTTTGGACAATGCTTTGAAAAGAGGAAGCGAGATATTACATACACACACACATGCACATGTGCAGCCCCACAACCTTCTGTGCAATTAGTATTTGCAAGAAATGGAAATTGATGTTTTAACTAGAAGAAGAAAGATATAAAACAGATATTTAAAGCTTAAGTTATTTTGCAGATCTTATTTAACTTAATAGAACAAAGAAACTATCTCACTTGGGGGAAAAAACCAACAAAAGGAATGAGAGCAATATACTGAAAAGTAAAGGATTTTAAAAGTTTTCATTTTAAACCAAGTTTAAGACTGTATAGATACCAAACTAAATCTGCAGCTCACTACAGCATTACAGGCATTGGAAAGTAATGATTCTGCATCTTATTTTGTCATTCCATTGTGTTCTATCAATTTACTAGTCTGTAGTACCAAGGGAAATGTATCATATTCCTTCAATTACAGTGTCACAATAAAAAAGTAAATGGCAGTGTGAATAGCTATTAATCCATATGTCAACACAAGTCAAATAACAAAATAAGAAATATGTAGCAGTTCTTCATGACACCTATATAGACACCTCTTTTTTCCCTTTCTGTTCTCCCGTTTCATTACCATTCATGGCTGCCTATATAAGTGTCAGAATTTAGCTGAGTAAAAACTATGCTGAAATTTTGGGAGAATTAGATCTTGTAGTTCCAGATTGCTACAAAACACCCTATGATTCAAGAAGACTAGGCAAATCTTTGAAATCTGTTGCATTCAAGGTGCTCTTGGTTGGCATATTTTAATGTCTTCTACTGTAGGTTTAAACTAAACCTCTGACTCCAGTGTTGTTCTATCAGTTTTTCCATAATGTTCCATTTACTGGACACTACAAAGCCACCCCCTGTCAGTGGGGTATATGGAAGGAAATCATTTGTCTCTTCTGACAAATCTCTCTATAAATTTATAACTCATATCTCAATGAGAAAAAAAATATTGCCTTGGAGTAATATTTATACATTTTGATAATTTGATATCATAATGAAAAAATTGAGCTAAAGAAACTCTGACAATGAGGGTGTGCCTACACAAGATGTTTGGTTTAGCTCAGGGGGACGTGTCTGATGTTAACTACCAATGCCCCCTCAACACCACTCATGTTTCACCTCACAGAGCAGTCTCAGAGCACACACTCTGTTCCCCAAACAAAACCAGATGGTGAGCTCCAGCAGTTGATGAGCTTCCAGACAGTGGAGCCAGACTAGAGCTATCTGGAACCAGCCCCCCAGCTGGTACACACCTCATGCAGCAGATCCACAGCACCAATTCTCTGCTTATCAGCTCCTGCTAGGCATCACTAACAGTTAATATGTAAAGCCCCAGGGTATTGCTTTAACTCCTCTCACTTCCCCATCCTTCTGCACAAGACTGCATTTACTAACTCATATTTTATTAATTTATATTTTTGAAGAGCCTGGGATCCCCAGTGGAATCCAGTACCTAACTGCATTAACTGCCAACAGAGAAACAAGAGCTTCTCCCTGGAGAGCTTCTAATGAGCTAAATAGAGGACATGGGATTAGATGGAGATGGATAGACCAGTGACTGTGAAGTGACAGTGCAAGAACATGAGTCAAACTGGGTTGATCAGAGAAAGAAGACACCTTCTCAGCACTGAAAATCAGATAAGTGATGGAGATTAGGCCAAGAAAAACTCAGAGAAAAAAGAAAAAAATTGCATTTGATGTGACAGAATTTGCAGCAGAGAGGACAGAAAGAGGGGTCAAAGCTATGCTTTAGAAAAATGCTTTTTACAGCACTAGTCCACATGGATATAAATGGGTCAAAGCAAAAAAAAACCCCAACACTGTACCCAAAATGCTATCCAAGTTCTGCATGAACCTGAACTAAGGCACCAACCTTCAGCACATGATAACAATTCTTTCTTCTATTCAGAATCACTTTAGAGAGGGAAACATCCCCTTTAACACTTCCATTACCACATATATTCCATGTCAACAGCGGAAACATAATCTTAAAATAAAAATAGAAATGTCCCTTTTCACTTGAAGTACTTGGACAGTGGTGCTTTCAGCTGGAGAAACCTTGTGACATAAAGGGACCTGTGAGTACTAAAACAAAAAAGACTGTGTAGCAGACAAGTGAAAGAGGATATTGATAGTGCTGTTATCACCACAGTGATTTAGAAGGCATGAATTTAAAGTACCAGCTGTTCCATTTACTTTTCCTGCTTTCAACACAGCACACATTCGTGAGGACACTGGGGAGCTGTCTTGTCCTGCCCAGAACAGGAACATGTCCTGATCTATGAGTGAGGGAAAACAAGAACTCCGAAGACCCTGAGCTAGTTTGGGTTTCTTCTGGTGACTGAGCCTCCTTTAAACTCACAACTATTCAGCTAAGGAGATCTTCAGCAAAATGAGCCCCTGCTTCAAGTGTTCAGTATTCTTTGAGACTCACACAAAAGAGCTTTAGTACAAACAAGAATCAGGACTGTAAGTGCAAAGCACTTAACTTGGTAGAGTATTCCTTATTTTCAGTGCACATCAATGAAGAACCATATTATACTATGCACATTCAGCACAGGAAACATTTTTCAGCTGGCCTGACAACTGCCAAAAGGAAGTCACATAATTCCCCATTTTGAATCCAGACAATATATATGGTCTATCTTTTATCTGCAGAAGATCATCAGCTTTATCAAATTTGGTTTATTGCTTTGGTTTTCAATTAGCACTTCGTGGCAAGAACTGTTGAATTTAATTTATGAGTTAAGGATGAAATTCACGTTTGTCCAGCAGTGAAAGCAGTGCTGCAGCTGGCATCAGGATGCATATTTAGGCATCAGCTCCCTGGATGGTCCCAGAACTATTCTCTGCAGAGGTGACATAAGGGAGACACTGAGACACAATGATCTCTCTGCCAGCCTCAAAGCAAAGCCTTTTCCTGATTTCTGCAGGAGGTGTCCTGGTGGAAATTTTGGACAGTCCCAGAGATTTCACCAGACGGTCTCTGCTGTGTTTAGACCATTTGACATGAACTACTCATGTGCTGCAATGTGTTAGCATCCAGCATGGACAATCTGACCAGGCTGAGGGACTCCTCTGGGCAAATCCTGCTGTAGAATTAGGAGAAGTGTAAACAGATAATTGTAAATAGTCAATAGAAACCATTCCTGTAGATGCAGAGAGAATCCCCAGGGAAGTTGTCACAGTACCAAGTCTGAGAGTATTCAAGAAAAGTTTGGGCAGTGCTCTCAGACACGTGGCGTGATCCTTGGGGCTGTCCTCTGCACTGCTGGGATTTGGGCCTCAATTATCCTTGTGTGTCCTTCCAAGTAAGGATATTCTACATTTCTCTGTAGCCCAGCATGGCCACATGAGCAGAGGAAAAATGGGGCAGAGAAGCTCACACTGCCTAGCTGAAGATACCCTTGCAAGAACCCTCCCAGCAGAGATTTTCATCATCATCTAGGTGGAGACTGGCCTTCCTGTTCAACTGATTTGGCTTTTTGGATGAATATTACCCTATGCAAAGATCCCAGTAAACTATTTTAGCAAATGCTTTGCCCGTGAGTGTCTCTGCAGCAACTTAGTCTCTCTGGCTGTGCCCCCTCATCCTGGCAGCTCCAGTGATTTACAGGAAGGACTGCTTTCCCTGGCCTTCAACTTTATACAGAGAGGCACTGCAAGACATCTCTGGAACATGGCAAAAAATATCAGATATCTTTATTTTTATATACCCATAGGAATTTTCAATTCTTTTTTATGTACACAAAGTGTGCCACCCAATCAACTTGCTGACCCTAAACTCACATTGATAACCACAGAAAGACATACATAACCTGCAAGTGAACTTTTAGCTCTACTTCCATGTTTTGGACAGAGGTAATTATTGCTTTTACTGGAATTTGATGAAAGTATTGAACTACTTCCATTTTGTCATGCTGAATGAAAAGGTACAGGACTACTAAGCAAGTTTCACCCAGTTCCATCACACAAATTCAATGAAAAATCCGACAGAGAATTTCTTGGCCAAAGTCTAATTAACATTATGCTGGTTTACATCACTGCATTATTGTAATTGACAAACCATAATGGATCAAGTTTAAAAATTAATGAGTAATCCTGACTTTCTTTGGCAGCTTTAGCCGTAACGTACTAAAGGTGTTTGTTGTAAACATTGGAATCACTAAGGATTGTTACTCAGGTTAAATACAGATTAATTCATCAACTCTATTTTATAGGATATGATTGTCCAAAGCTGTATTTTAGCTAAACTGATGCAGTATGAGCCAGTTTGGCTGTGGAATTTGCTGTAAAGCAAGAGGGTAAAAGGAATTCTTTTGTGAAGTTGTCTGTGTATGGGAGGATTATGTTAAATGCATATATCTCTATCACAAAATAAAGGCTCCCTGTACAAAAAATCTATCCCTCCCCAAAGCTCCTACCAGCCCTCAGAGTCTGAAGAACATAAAGCTTTCCCAGAAATGGCTTTTTGCTATCACCCCTGTTAATTACTGCAGTAGTAGCAGTTTCATGGTTAATAGCTGTATGTCTATTGTCCTGGAAGCTCTCATGAGTAGAGGTGGTTCTGTTTTTATGTTACAGTGTCTAGCATGAGAAATCACCAATTTTAAATGACAGTGCCATTAAAAACAAAACAAAATAAAACAAAAAAAACAACTCACACGTTTCTCCAATATTAAGTCTTAAGCACAAGTATTTAAAAACACAGTACACAAACATGATACAAGAAGCACAGAAATTCCACACCAATGGCTGAATTCCTTCTGAAATGAGGGTCACAAAACCTTTATTTACTATCTGATATAAAACAGGCCTCATTTTTTCTTTTGGAAACCATCTAATTTGCTACTGTGCTATTTTACATTTTAGAGGGTATTCACACAAAAAATTGTCAATTAGTAAGATGTAGCATAAACTTTTCCTGTTATCTCTATATAGCATATGTATCATATAATTCTGAGTCCTGTGCATTCATTAGAGGAGGCAAAAGTCCATATGCCTCCAGAAGATCCATTCTTATGTCCATGTAAAGTCACAATCTATTCCAAAAGGAAAGTAAAAAGAACGGGGATCTGGTAGAAAAGCAGGAACCAAAGAAGACCTTAAGCTCTGTTCTGTGAAAAAGACAGGATTGATATCAGCACAACTGCCACCACCACCCACGTACTGAGGGAGTGTCCATACTTTTGTAACAATACCACTAATCGCTGGAACAGCCAGTTGACCAACAATACTGTAATTAATAACAGATGATCAAGCAAAACAGCTATCACAAACAAACAAAAACTCCAGTGTGATTGATACATGTAGCTTTAAAAATCTTTAGAATAACTGTTAACATGTCACAGTTTGTTTACCATTGAATTTTTAACCCTTAAGAGACACCAAGCCAAAACAAAATCTAGGAGTCATCTGATTTTCCTTATTACATTTCTGTAGGAAGTAATTTAATCACTTAAATAAACTAGTGAAATTGTTAATAAAAAATGTGTGCATTCTGCAATGTGTTAAACCCAGGATCTTCCACAGTCATTAATGAGAACATTAATATCTGCCCAAATAGCAGGTTACAAAGGAATTCACACTGCATTTAAATTAGCAACAAATTCAAAATATGAACTTTCTTCAATTTCTCATATTTTCCCCAAGGGTCCTATCTTCACTGGACCATGCTCTGTCCTATTGTCCTTATGTTACAGTCATCTCTGGTTTGGACCAGAAATTTCATCCTGAAAACAACCACCTTTTCTCCCAAATTCACATCTACATATTAGTTTATTCCCACACACAGAGGGGAAAAAAGGAAAAGAGTACTGACTTTATTGATTTCACATTGCTAAGCAATTTCCTCAGAAAAATCTGACTAGTTCCTAGAATTAGTTCACAGCAGGTGATAAAATAGCGTCATCATCATTAACTCAGGGTCTTCCTCTGGGCTTAGCAAGCAGTCTGGCAGAAGTACACCCTTTTATAACCAAGCTATAAATCATCAAGGCAGGCAGCTTAGTAATTGTTTACAGCTGCTCATAGAAACTAGCTATTGCTCTGAAGAAATAGTAATTTTTTATTACTAGAGAAAAAAGGAAAATGGATTTTTTTCTTCATGTAAGACACATGGCATGATCCTCTGTGACTCTACAACAGTTTCATGTCGGCCTAACTGTTTATGTCAGCTAGCTGACAGTGGTATAAAACTGGTTGTTCAAACAAGGAATGGCTTCATGGAAAGGTCAACACTAAATATAGGAGAAATTATATTTCTGGTAATATAAATCAGCAAGATAAACAATGGCATACAGTAGGTAAGGGAGCTGATGTGAGTTCTACCTTCACTCCATTACTAGATTCCAACCAGAAATCACATGATTATTTACTACAATCAGATTTTATTACATAGGGATACAGAGGGAGAAGGAGGAAAATGAGGACTTCTTTCACTTTGTGCATTGGGGTTCTTGTCACTAATGGTCACTTCCAGGCTGGAGTTTTGGTGTTGTCATTCTGGCCATTGTAACAGAGGATGACACCACAGTGATGAGCTTGATGCACAGGCAATCCTGCTTATGGTGTGTTGCTCTGATTTTTTCAGTTTTCTGATGCACTTTACAGCTGGATGTTTTTCATAGTCCCTAGTTCTTTCTCACACACAGTTTGTTAAGATGAGGTTGTTTACAGACTTTCTCTTGGAGTAAAAAACAACTGATGGGCAGTTGTCTTGACCAATGGGATGGGAGAGGTGTCAACCTTCTCGTCCAATCCCTGGTCTATGTGGAAATACTGTAAATATGGAGTCAGATATTTTAATAAATAATTTTATGCCTTCTTCACCAGAAAGTGTCCATGTGTGTCCTTGCATGTCCAACAGCGACATCAGTGCGATTCCAAGCCTCACCCAGGCCCCAGTGGCCAGATGTCCCTGCACAGTCCTCATCTTCCTGTTTCTCCAGGCCAGAGATATGCATCTCCTCTTTAAAGATGCTTCAGACACCTTCATGCTCCACCGCTGTTTTTTGCAAGCGAAGGTTCAGAAGTGTCAGCCTGGGAAGTGCTCAGTCAGACGTGCCTGAGTGTGCATCCTTGGAGTACATTTCTCAGCCATCACATCCCTTCACTGCATGGGAAGCACAAAACAAACAGCTCTCAGGAACCAAACAATAAACTTTAAGGAGCTCGTCAGCCACTCCACCAACTCTTACCTCCTTTCCAATACAAGCTAAGGTCCTGTGCCAAAAGATGCCTTTGTTTGCAGGGCAGTCTCATTTAACTAAGAGGGAACACAGAGGGATTTCTGCACTATGGATGTATGTTGCTGAAGAAAAGGTGTTAGATTAACTCACTGAATATCCAAACATTTCCAGTCTCCAGGATGAGATATTGCTAGTACAAAGAAAATTTAAATTGGTGAGGCTCAGAAGTTGTAGACAATTTGTTAAATAAAGAATGTGAAAGACAATCTTTCTTGCTCATTGTGTCCCTGCATGGTATAACCTTTGCTCTGCACCCCATCATTTTTTAATGTTATTTTAGCTTGGATAAAAGTCACACAATCCTCTCTGTGTCCCTAAGATTATTTCCTCCTCACAATCCATTTGTCTCAGAAGGTTCTGGGCCCTTCTCCTGAAGGGTTTCCACTGCTCTAGGCAGACTAAACAAACATGCAAAAGAAAACCCCATCAGTGCATCTTTATTAGAGCATCCAGAATAGGGTACCTGCACAGCAGGCTGCAAAACAACACATAAAACAGTTACAGCAACCTTCTGTCCAGTGGCTCCTTCATGTCATTTAAAGACTATATCCAAATACTTCAGTGGACCCACTTTCCTGGATCCAGTGTCAGAAACTGAGATAATCTTATATTTTACACAAAGATGAAGCTCAGATATGCTGCCCATTTGCAGTGATTTAGAGGTCATTGCAAATAACAGCAATGGAAACCACTTAGATGTGCATGTCCAGGCTTGTCGTATACAAAATAATTTGATAAAAGTTTTTATTTAAATCACATAACTTCATAGTAATTTGTGCTACATATGCAAGAATTATGACTTCTCAGCTGACCTGTAGTAACTTGCTTAGATCTGGAAACTTTATCCTGTGTCTAGGTTTCTACACAGAATAAGAATTATGCAGAGGCTTGATAAAAACGTGAGGAAAAACTACAGAAGTCACTAATACAAACATTCAGGAGTCATACTGAAATTTTATTCACTTTCCCATTGTTCTCCAAGCAGAAGCATTGCAATGACTACATCAGGATGAAATTAGGAATTTGGAATTCATACAGTAAGTTTTCAGGGTAAAAATGAGATGACGAGAGAGATGGATAAGATCCAGTGCTATTAGACAGTAAAATAAGATCTGCAAACATATAGCTCTGTAAAATAAACATTAAGAGTGTCTGCAAATATATGTAGCCAAATTAGACCCTTCGGCTAAGCACTGGCGGAAGTTTAATACAGATAAATTGTTCTTTTAGAAGACAGACTTTAGTAAACATGTATTTACAATGAGTTCAAAATTCAGTTACCCAAGAGAAAAAAACTAAACAAGCCCCCCCAAACACACACACACTCTTCACTCAGTCAGGCTTTGTAGTGCTGAAAAGATGTCCATTTTGGAGAATATCAATGCTGTCAATGTAAGCTGTGTAAGCAGTGTCAGTATCCCAGAATGTCTGGATCCTATTTCTCCTCAGTTCCTCCTGCTTTCCAGATGTTTCCCTGACTGCTCCTTCTGGCAAGCTCCAAGGCAACACCCACTCTCTGCACTCTGTCTTGTGTGCAGCACGCCAGGTACCCCTTCACACAGCTTCCTGCCCAGCTCCCCCAGTGACCCAGCCAGGGGCAGTGGGCTGTGAGATCAGCTCACCCAGAGGAAACTCTGTGGGCAGGAGGCTTAGGTGAAGCAGCACTGTGTGAGTAGAATAATATTGCTCCTGGTAAATAGACTGGAAGGTAATTCAGAGTTGTCTGGGGTATTTATGTGTGACATTGCACTGGGCCATGTCACTCAGGGGTCACAGCATGGCTCCAGGTGCAGGTTCACCCCAGTCTAAAGAGCTCTTTTCCTGAACAAGGATAAATGAAACTGGTAATGTCCAAGCAGAAATATGACATGGATGTAGGAAATGTGGCTACCTTTTCAGTTTACTCTTTTCTTCAGCTCTGAACCAAAAATGAAAACATCTTGTGGCAGGCTGGAAACCACGTACAGACAAGTTTTCATGTAGAATGGACATATTTTAACAGCAAGAACACCTGCTACAACATAACAAGGCTGCTGGTGTAATGCATAACTACACCATGTGTAATGTAAATCAAGAATTCTAAGAAGGATTCATTCAGAAAAGCCTGGACCCTGCTGTCCTTACTGGTCCTTGGGGGTATCCAAGATGTTGATTAACATACTATGGGCACAAGTTTCAAGATTGTGGCTTGAGTGTGGTGCCAGAGGAGAGGGACAGCAGTTTAGGAAAGGACAATGCAGAGTTTTCAAGGCACTGCCTGTAGAAAGGCAGGTGGCTTCAGGCTGATGGGGGTAGTGGAATACAGAAATATTTCTTTGACCCCCAAAACTCCACACAAAAGTTCAAGCCTTTAATCTGGCCCTTCCAGCAACTCACATCATTCCAGCATTTGAGATACAGTTTTTGCTTTTCTAGGGATGTTATGAAGTTAACCTTCTCCCCTCCTTTCCTAGTTTTCTCTCTCTCTCTCTTTTTTTTTTTAATTCAAAAGTTCAATTTTGAGTTTTTCTTTTCTGCAGGACAATAGACCACCCCATCTGGCTGTGCTTTTTGACTACACTTCAAAATGAAACGTAGTAGGCTGAAAATTGCTTCCAGGCTCTCCAAGAATCAGGTGGCCCCAGCACATTCAGGGGACTCTGGCTAGGACTGAGTCAGCAGAAGCACCCACATGTCTTCCTGGGGGGAATGCAGCTGCAAAGCAGAACATAAAAACAAAAACACCAACAAATGAGAGCTTCCATGTCAGCCAGCTGAGTAATAGGAACATTTCCACAGCACACAGGACACTCTGCTCTTATTCATGGTGTCCAAGAAACACAACATTCAACAGGTCTCCGTAATTTCCATGTAGTATTTTTGCTGTTTGATGCCATTTTAAAGACAAAGTAGAAATTTTCTGCCATTAGAAGTAAAACGAGTTCCTTAAAAGTGTGGGGGAAATTGTATCTTTTTCTTTAGCATGTTAAGACACCTCTGAAAGCTGCACACAGCTCCTTTTTTGGTTAACTCAGATACCTTGATAAGTCTTTAAGGAACTTCTGTATCAGAGGGGAATAATGTGATGAAGAGCAAACACCAGTGAACAGCATTTGGGCCTGATGCCTCGAGTTTAGGAAGCCTATGTAAAACAACTTCTTTCTTCCCCTGATGCTGCCACTCTTGCCAACAGAAGTATTGCTTCCAGACTTCCCACAGGACACAGCTCCTGCCTTCAGAGACATCAAATGACACCTCGAAGTTCCCCCAAACTAAATCCATACTGATGTGTGAATAGACTGATTTTTTTCGACAAAGGCCAACCTTGCTTCTTCGTCCTCATTTTTTTTGCTTGTAATCTTGCTGCCTCTTTTCTTTTCTTGAGGGATTTTGGGGAAAACGTGTATACTCATCTGTTTGTTTCTTTCCAGAAGCAGAATAACTTCCTTAAGGCATCCCCATTTTCTTCCTCTTTCTTGGTCTTCACAAACCTGGCCAGACAGCCGATCTCCAAGTACACAGATTCACCTGGGACCACCACACTGGCCAGTATTTCATTCTTCAAAGACAGTAGTCAATAAATACTCATATAAATAAAATTATTTTTCCTCAAAAGCACCTGAAAGTCCCATGACTTATTCATCAGACTAAAATTTCATATATATTTAATTATTTCTACCATGAGAAAAAAAATTGTTGCCACAATTCCTTTAATTCCCGCTGAAGATCATCAGTAAGTCAGCAAAACTTACAGAAAACTACCTGTTAATAAAATAATTTTTCTGACCAGGCTGTCAGCTCTTTCTGCTTAGATAAAAAGAGATTTCTGTGTCTGTCTTCTCACAAAAGAAGTTTGGCTCATCTGCTATCATAAAGCACAAGGTAAAGCCACTGCAGTGATGAGAATAAAAACCGGTAGATCCAAAGGACCGACGACTACAAATATTTTAACTGCCCCGTGTATTGCTAAAAACAAAGGAATTTCTGAAAGCGTCAGTTCTTTTATGGTGTCATTATCAAAACTAATATTTATTGACTGTCATAGGAGTATCTTCTATTCTGCATGTTCTGTGCAATAGAACTGAAAATAGTTAAAAATAAATGTATGTGGATTATATTCCTTGTAAAGTATTTCAATGAGAATATTGAAACATTTACTGTTTGTACTATGTTCTTTATGTTGTTGGCAGAATAATGGCACACATTCAGGTTCCCACGAGCTGCATGCATCCCTAAACTCCACTGACATCCCTGTGTGTTCTTTGGTGACAGAAGTGTACAATAAATTGCTTGGTTGTAGAAATGAAGCAAGTTAGCCTTTCGCGTAAGTTTGAAGTGTCTGAGAAAAAACAAGGCTGCAGCACAAATGTTTGTTCAGCTCCCATGGTTTTCAAAAACATTGACCTAAAAATGAGGCGTTTGCACTGGAAACAGCAGCCAAACCCCACATGAGAGCACAGCATACACAGCGGTCGGGCTGCGCACTGCCTTTTGCATAACTGCAGGCTGGGGAAGCCAACAGCCGCGGGGCGGGATAAATCCCTGGAAACACAAATGGTTCTGGCATATTTTAGGAAGAGGGAGACATCTCCTGGACGAACCGTGAATTTGCTACTCACTCTTTATCCTTAACACATGAAAAAAAAGGTACAACTATGTGCAATATCGTTATATAGCAGATGAGTTCTCGTGGTTCCATGTTTTTTGATTTCAAATGGATTTCAAAGTACTGTGTATTTGATATCAAGGAGAAAAGAGCAGTGTGACCACAAAGAAAAGGTAAATGCGTTTTAGAATCCCATATGGATCCTTGGAAAGAAACACTACGCCTGAATTACCTTGTCTCATGGCCAGCATTACTGCAGAACTTGAGGCAAACATTAATATTGGGTCTGGAGTCAACTAAGGAGCAACCACATGAAGTTCTTCTGTTGCATGTGGCAATTCCTGCAGAATTTCCTGAGATTTACGATGAGAAAAACTGAACAGGCCAAGACACATGAACAATGATTTCAGAGTAATTGCTGATCCTTTTTGGGTATCAAGGACTTGCACCCAGATCCCTCCCCTCAGGGCTTAATGGAATTAAGTCACTGCACTCTGAGGATCCTCAAAATTCAAGCTATCAAGGGAGACAGAGAGGCACACATGTACCAGCTTGTTTCCCTGAGGAGACAGCGGGCTCAGTCATCCTCCACTGACACTGCCTCACCTTCACTACAGCTGTAGCCTGGGAATCCTCCCTCTGCATTAAGATATTTGGTTAAGCATCTAAAGAATAGTGTGAAAAATCTTAGCTATTGCTGTCAGTCCAGAAACCAAAGCACACAAAACAGCTGCAGACAGCAAGTAATTGCACTTTGATGTTTAGGTTTATAATAATATTTATAAACATTATTTATTTTATTATTATTATTTTATTGTTATTTATTAATAAATTTATAGTCCCTAAATCCAATGACTAGATAAAAACATAGTAAGACTAATACAATGGTATTCACAGTGCTCATCTGACTCAAGTGAATCTGAAGTGTAAATGAAATTGTTTGCAGTGAGTTCAGAATATTAGAGTGGGAATAATTTATTAAATAACAGCTATTTTTCCAAGGACTTTCAAATTCATGTGCACTCTCAAGATTGCTTTGAAATTCTCTGTCCCTCATCAAGCTTCCAAACAGGCTTCACAGCCTTGATTTATTACAATGTTTTTCAACGAGTTTCTAAGATACATTATGGGCTCAGTGCATTGGATATCAGTTGTCTACTTGTGGCTCAAACCTCTCCAGTTTAGTCACCCACTATGCCTTGACCTTGGCACACACTGACACTTGTCAAAAGACTACTTAAAAAGTCACAAATGTATTAGCTGCAGAAGATGCCTTTCTAGTATCTCTTGCCACAAAATGACATGACAGAAACAAGGCAATTTGTGACGGACTGATCTCAAGGTGGTGTGCTGCAGCCCCTGAAAATTTTATCTGTGTGTTGACAGGATAATTCCTACCTTGCCTGTATCAGCATCCTTGAAAATTCTGCTCATGGATACACCTGAGTTGGTACACCCAAGCAAGGGGCTTTGGCCAGACCCTGCTGCCTGGCTGTGACCCAAACTCAGGAAAATCCCATTTCTTACAGCCTTATGTATAAAACTGGGCTATGCTGGGGAACACAAAGGAAACAATCTTTTTAAGAATCAGACACAGTGTAGAACACTGGAACAGTTTCCCCAGGGAAGTGGTCACAGCATCAAGCCTGACAAGAGCTCAAGAAGTGTTTGGACAACATTCTTGGACATAGGGTGTGTCTCTTGGGGATGATCCTGTACAAGGTCAGGAGTAGAACTCGACAATCCTTGTGGGCCCTTGACAACTCAGCATATTCTGTGATTCTGTGACAGACAGTGAGGGACAAGCAAAAAAAAACCTACCAAAACAAACAAACTATATATATGTCCTATAAGTCAGAGAGGGCACTACCCACTGCCAGAACTTCTTGCTTTCCACTTTAGCAAATCTCCAACCCTTCCCAATGCCAAGATTCATGGCTCTGCAGTGCTCATTTTCCTTCTTTTACAGGGGTCCCCATTCCGAATACTTGTTGCACAAATCTTCCTGAACCTTTTTGTTGCAGTTATTTATCTGTCAACAAAGGAAAATAAAGGTCTCATTCCTTATCCCTCTCCCTAGGACTTCAGTCCTTTTAGATCTGTTTAATAGTAACAGTCCTAACAGCAGTTTTGCTAACTGCAGTAATTGTCAGTTCGGGTTCCTTTGCTA
This sequence comes from Polioptila caerulea, assembly GCA_013397295.1. Classification (NCBI taxonomy): domain Eukaryota; kingdom Metazoa; phylum Chordata; class Aves; order Passeriformes; family Certhiidae; genus Polioptila; species Polioptila caerulea. The sequence goes on from VYXF01001702.1 coordinate 776,377, forward strand.
GAAGAATAGAAGTGTGAAGGATATTGTAGTGATGCCTGTGGTTTGGTTCCTTGCATAACCATTTAGCATTTGCATTTTACAATCTTTTTGATTAATGATTTATTCTATTTTGCTTGTAAAAAGTTGCAGCAGTTTCCAGATTTCATTCTCTATGTGCCATTAAATGTCATGCTGGCTTTCCATTTCTCTGCCTGATAATGATGGATTATTGTAGCAAAGCCTCATAGTGAGTTAATGCATTGGCCATACTGGCTTGTAATTCTTAACAGGCCTGTAAATGGAACAATCTCATGTTTCAAGACTTTATGAGTGACAGGATATTTTTAAACATCATGTAGTTTATGAGATAGTATGTATGAGATTTTAATAAAGCCATTATACTGGACTGCAACATTTTCCTGATGGGTCGCTTCCAACTCAGCATATTCTATAATTCTATGATCCTGATTCTGACTAGTCAATTCCTTTTCTTCTCTCTGGGAACATACACTGAAAACTCATGTTCTGAAGATTTCAGAGTCAGTCCTCAATAGCAGAGGAACTGTTGTTTTTGGTGGTCAAGAAGAATATTTGGTATTGCACAGAATGGAGAGAAGCAAGCAGATGTCTTTCCTCAAAGTGCTGTCAGATCTTATCCAGATGTTATAGAAGTTCAGTTATTTGAAAGCCATTGTCCTTACCACCTATGAGCAGTAATGGCCTCCTAACAATTTTCTGCAAGGAAATACATTCATCTCTCTGTGTGGCTGTGACCCCAGTCCTTCCCCCAGGTCTGTACACTGGACTGACTGGTTTCCTGTGCACAGCTCACCAGTACAGCACCAAGTACCAGGGTTAGGCATTCTCAGTGCTTTCTTATTTTAATCCATTTCCCACACAAACCTCTTTGTCTAAGTGTCCTTTTAGGAGAGCAGGTAGGCTGCTAACTACCTTTAAACTCTGAGTTTTGAGTTCCCACTAGCTCTCTCATTTTACATCCCTTGGAGCCATCTGTCACCAGGTCTGGCAGACCAGGACAAGAGCAGGCCCCTGAGAGATGTGGGCTGTAGAGGCTGGTGGCTGTTTTTGCATGTACAGGCAGGTGACACCCCAGAGGCACTGCTGTAATGTCTGTCATCCCCCCAGCAGCAGCAGGAACAGCAATGCTGTTAGACCTTCCTGTCTCCCTGGCAGGAGTGGCTGGCCCCAGCCCCTCATCCTTGTTAAACTCAGGAGTCTGAAGCCAGCTTCATTCTCCCCATAGGCAAGCCGTGACTCATTATGTATAATTGAAACCATTCTAAGAACGATTGAGTTGCCATGAGAAGTAGCCTGAAATATTTTACCGGTCACACTGAATGCACTTTTTTGAAGTAGTTCACCCAGCAATTTTGAAATGGTGTTTGCTCTAACTGAACTGAATCTTGGGGACAGGTTGTTCTCAAGGTTTGGCTCATTAATTTAATTTCATGGAAAAAAAATGGTGTATCACATATCATAAAAAGAGAAAAACACTTTCAGATCTACTTTTGAACCTATTGCTTAAGCAGGAAATGTTTTGTGGGGAAGTATTTCTTGAGATCTAGCACTTTCCCTCTAGGCCCAGCAAAATCCCATGAGATGTGATGTCACTCTGAATTGATACAGTGCCTGTTCAGTCATGCAGTTACAGACCCATCACTGAAGCATTCCTATCACTGGGCAGATCTCTGCACCATCTCCTTTAATCCTGCCTCATTGGAGTGAAATCTGCTTTCCAGGGAGCACTTCATTTCTAATGGCTTGGTGTTAGATACAGAGGATAAAGAACAAGGGACACCGTGGAGGAATACTGCCCAAATCCTGCTCTGGCCAGGCATGATCTAAGAGTCTGACAGGTTTTCTGGTAGATGTTAACTACTCCTATTCATTGCAAACTCAGAGAAACTGAAATCACAGTCTTCTACTTTTAAAATGCTCTCAGGGGACAGTGAAGAACAGTGTCCATATCTGTGTGTCAGTCAGTGGCTCTCTGTAATGCCTCTCCAATATCAGAATCAATGGGCTATTTCAGAGCTGCAGAACCATGCTCATGCAACAGCCCAGATGTAGGGTCATGTTTGCCCAGCTACTGTGCCAAGGCAATCTTGGATTTCAGGCACAATGTATCAAGAGCTTATTTCTGGAGTTGAAAAGTCTTAGTTATTCTTTATAACTTAACATCACCTTGGAGCAGGAGTTTCTGAATACTCTTGACAAAATCTAAATAAAACCATGAGATGAAATACAGAGGGACAAATGTGATAGAAAGAAAAAGAGAAATTACTACAACCTTGAATTTAATACACAGAAAAAACACCATACAATACTTAATACATCACTAGGAGTAGGAAATAAGAAGATATTTCTTTGTATACTTGACATTATTCCATATATATTTATCTCTATGTTATACATAAAAGGATCCAAGATGTCCAAGTCATGGAATAACCAAGCATGCAGCAGTTAAAAAAACATACACAGAGAATCATATTGCAGAGTTGTATTTGTTTCTATACTGTGCTCCCCAGTGCTCCAGGCTTTTGACTCTGTTCTAGTTCAGTTGAATGCTATATCCACACACATCCAAAGCAAATAAATCAAGCTGGGATCAAGCTGCCTGTACAGAACCATCTGGAATTCTCTTGAACGTGTTCCCTTGTGGTCCTTTCCTGCTCTGGCTGTGTGCCAGGATATAAAGGATTACTGGGCAGATCACCTGCACTTCATGACATGGCACCTGAGTACATATATCCTGCAGACCACACCTGACCCTGCACAAAGCCAATTTATGTTTTCTCATCTGCAGAAAATTGAGCTGAAGATTGGGTAAATTCTCTGTTAGTAATCATATCTGAACAGTATGACAAAATGCAATTACATTTTCTCCATTGACAGCCACCAGAGGCAGAGATGGAGCTATTTGGAGAGTTTAGGTTTCAAAAATGTTGGTACTTGCTAATAATAATTTTATTGCTTGCTTTCCCATGCTTGCCTCTGTTGACACGAAAGTCAAAAAATAACCTTCAACTCCTGGTAGCCTGCATTTTTCAAGGATATTGAATATAAAGAAGCACATGCTAAATCTCAGATGTAATGCAGCTCTAGCCCAGGTCCTAATCTTCCAAAGAATCAAATAGTTTTGAGATGAGAAATGCCACTTTCTAACTGAGCATGAAACTGCAGGTTTGAGTCCTCGATAAAATGTGACTATCCAGGTGTGTCAACATTTCCCCTCTGCCTGAGGCAGGACCTATCAGTTCACAGTCTCACAGCTGCCTGACTCACTTGCCTAGACAATAATATGTGCCATATCTGATTTAGTTGACATTCACAGTCACGTTTCTGCTTCACTGCTTTGGACAGGAAACAGGATACCTTTGAATAGAAATTATGACTTGTAGTAATACATTTTGCAGTTATTTGGCAATTTTAATACAGTGTCAACAAAATTCTGTAGTGTACAGGACAGAAAAAATAATTTCTTGTTTTCTCAAAGTTTGAACTACATGAAGTGAATCTTTCATGAGAATTTCTAAGATATCTCTCACCATGGTGTGCCAGTGTAATTGAGGAATTATGACATAGGAATGAACTAAAGTAAAATCATCTCAAAAACTGACAAGTAATGCCTTTACATTGGCAATACCAGCACTGTCAGACTTGTCAGACATTTAATGCTATCACCAGAACAGTCACGACCAAGTTTATGTGAAACATTGCAAACTCTCCATCCTGCCAACTGGAGTTTCTCAAATAAAAAAAATATCTGAGCAAGCAATAATTTAATAGGGTGAATTTACATCTCATTATGAGTCAAATCTGGGTGTATTTTAGCAGTTTTCTTTAATGGAGGCACTGGTGTTAATGTCCGCACCATGTTAAGACTTGCTCCCTCTATCCCTTATAGAAAGAATGATGTCCACAGGATATTAGGAACTCTGACCACTACAGAAACCTGTTAAATAATCCTATTTACAAAACTATAAAGAAGATAGCAAAGACTTTCCATTTCTTTTTCAAGTGAACACAAATCTGGGGGCACAGGAATACTCAGATAAGATTGATCTCAAGATGCCTCAAAGCATTTGGTTTAGAAATTTTATTTATCATAGAATGGTTTGGATTGGAAAGGGTCTTAAGGAGCACCTAGCTCCAACTCCCCTGCCATGGGACACTTTCCACTAGACCAGGTTGCTCAAAGCCTCATCCAACCTGGTCTGAAACACTGACAGGGATGGAACGTTCATAACTTCTCTGAGTAACTTGTTCCAGTGATTCATCACCCTCAAGGCAAAGAATTTCTTCCTAATATCTAATGTAAATCTACTTTCTTTCAGTGTGAAGACATGACTCCTTAATACTTAATAGTAATCATGTCCCCTCAGAAAGTCCCCCCCCATCTTCCTTGCAGGCTTCTTCAGGTACTGGAAGGTGCTCAAAGTGTCCCTGGAGCCTTCTCTTCTCCAGGCTAAACAGGTCTAAGTTTCTCAGCCTGTGCCCACAGGAGAGGTGCTGCAGCCCTCTGATCATCTTCAGGACTTCCTCTGGACTCACTCCAACAGGCTGATGTCCTTCCTGTGCTGGGGACCCCACAGCTGAACACAGCACTGCAGGTGGGGTCTCACAAAGCCACGGTAGAGGGGCAGAGATCCCTCCCTTGACCTGCTGCTCATGCTGCTTTTGATGCAGCCCAGGACAAGTTTGGCTGTCAGGACTGCAGGAGCACACTGCCAGCTCATGTTGTGTTTCTAATCTGCCAACACTCCATGTCCTTCTCAGAGTTGCTTTCAATCTATGCTCCACCCCACCCCGTATTCGTACTTGGGGCAGCCCCAACCCCGGTGCAGGACTTTGCTCTTGGCCTTTTTGAGCATCATGAAGTTTGCACAGGCTCACCTCTCAGGTGGCAGTGGCTTGGTGTTGATGGCAAACTTGCTGCAGGTGCACTGGACCCCACTGTCTATGTCACCCACAAAGATGTTGAACAGTGCCAGTCCCAATTCCAACTCCTGACGTTTAGTAGCTTCTATCCTGCATTTAATGCTAAGTGAACAAAACAGTCTGAGGAGAAAGGATTGGAATGAAGGTCTCTTTGGCATGAACCTGATGCTGTTGGCAGCATTTCAGCATGACTTAAGCAAGACTGAATATCTAAGATGTTCGTTTGAATTTAGATTATATCTGCATATATAAACTTCTAAAGGTTGAACCAAGAATAGAAGACAAGTCTTCCTCCTCTGGGGTGTGCACCACTAGGTCAGCGTATCAGTGTCAGGCACAACCCAGCATTTTAAAAACAGTGAGTCATTCATCTGAATCCAAACCCCTGATTCAGACCTCAAAGTGCAGGAAATGCTTTGGACTTACCAGTGGCAGTCTCATTGAGAAGCTTAATCCATAATCCAGAGGACAGATGGACAACTGCTTTCCTGTCTGTTGGTCAGTTAAGATATCTGTCCACCTACTGAATCTACTGAGACTGTTCTCAACAATTAATTTCCCATCTGTGACATCAACATGGATGTTTGGCACTGGACAATTCTGCTGTGGAAGTGGGACAGATACAATTCAGGGAGATCTTAGTTAAGCCAACAAACATTAGCAGAAAAGAAAATGAAAGCTACTTGGCTGCTCCGATGCAGGTGCTAAGGTTCCTTCAACCAGAAGTTACACTTAGGCCCCTGGAACACATCTCTCAAACTTACTGTCAAGACATACGTGGGCTTTTTTATTCTCCCAATACTTCTGCTCAGCATCCAAACTTGGATGCAGATGTGCTTTCATTATGTTGGACTCCTTTCCATTTGCTTTCCAGCCTTTGTCTTTTCTGCATTGAGTTCAGCCAAAATCCACCATAAGTTACAGTGTTATCAGCTGGGGAAAAGTTGTATGCTGTAAATGTGTTGATGGTTCTGGTGACTGTATCTCATTACAAATCAATTTGCTTCACTCATGGAGTTGAAAAATTACAGCATCAAGTCTAAAACCACTACTGTCAAACACATCCTTTAGAGACCTGTAAATTTCCTATGCACTTTTACAGTGTTCTTAGCCACAAAATTACCTCAAACAATGGTAAGTACATTTTGCATCTTACATGGCACTTCAGTAAAATGCTAATTATTTGTCACAAACTCAGCCTTCAGATTTTTGTGCCATTTTTTGTTCATAATTGCAAACCTGATCACAGTCCACCAGCAGTGGGGCTGTGGCAGAGAATCTCACTGCAGTAAGTTAATTATTTTCTATTTTCCTTCAGTCTCTGTGAGGTACTTACTTATCATCTCCCACTGTAATCCATACTATGTCTACAAAAGCAAGGAACTCTCTGCTTTGGGAGCATCTTTTTGGTCTTATTACTTTGTATTTCTTTACAGTGCCTAAATTTGCTCTTGGTTGTAGACTAGGACCTTCTCGTTTTCCCACATTCTACCCAAGTTTCAGCGTCACAAACAAATGCATACAGTGCTTTTTCTGTTTCTTTGAATTTAAGCATGTTCTGAACAAAAATACTCATACTGTTCCTTAGAAAGTTTTTTACCTAGCACTTACAGCTGTCTTCCACCACAAATTTCAGCAGCACTCCCTACCACCATTCTGTAAAGGAACATGAACCTTGTGAAGTACCAACAATGAAAGTTTCTAGGTCTCTTCTTGCACCTCCATGGTAAATGGGGGATAGGGAATTATTACATCAGATTTCCAATTAATTGTTTTACCAAAATCTCTGAAGTGCTTTAGAAATTCTCTTTCCACCATGGACAATATGACAAACTGACTAAAGTTTACTTCTCCCTGTTCCTATTTCTCTGCCAAATGTAAGCTGTGTGATATACACTAAGGACATCTGAGAAATGCTTAGCAGTAATATCATATGTTTGCATGATCCCTTCAGAAAAAACAGAAATATAATTTAGTCCTTTACAATTTCAGTATATTCTTCAGGGAAAGTACAGATCAGTATGTTCATTAATTTCACTTTTTTTATTCCTACACCATCTAACACAGTTAAAAGCACCACTGTACTTGCAGCAACTCCATTAGGATATATGTTCAAACTTATCCCCAGTGTTCACAACACAAGTAGTGAAAGAGCCCTAACAAAATTTTGTTCCCTTTCCAGCTATGTCTATGAAAGTTTTTTACAGGCAGGATTAACAGAATTGACTCAAGTTTGCCTGCTTAAATCTGCCCTTTGTGCTTTGGCATACATTTGAAATTTGGGTCTGGATTTGTCAAAGGGATTATACATATTCTGGCCTTTTATGTGAGTCTGGTATGTTTGGACTGAAAATCACATGGAAAATTAATGTCTATATTCTTATGAAGAAATTGGGAAATTCTGGGCAAAGATTTTCTCCCATCCTGTCATGCCAGTTTATCTGGTATAACCAAATGAAGAACTGCATAAAGAAGCTTGTATAACTTTCCAAATGAGGGGGAAAAAATCTCAAAGTCCAGGATGAATTTGGAACATCTACAGCAATCCAAACAGGCCAGGCACAAACTGAAAGGAAGGCCATGGAATGATTTATACTGTCACATTGCTGCTGCAGAGGACAAAGAAAGCTGGCATTGCAAATAGGAGGTCACAGATTTCTACTGGTATTCTGGTGGGCTCCAAGAGGGGACTTTCCTAACAGTCCCTGTCAAACAGGGGATCCCAGGCAGGTCACAGAGCCTGGAATGGAAGCTTAGCAGCACGCCTGCACTTCCAGGAATCACAATAAAAGCACACTTTATAAAAGCTCTGCCCCAGCTTGGCAGTGAGTTAGCTGGACTCAGAATTTGTTATTCCTGCTGACAGCAGCCCTTCTCCAAGCAGCAGTGGGTACTGTGCAGGAGCTCACTCAGGCTTCCAGGTGGCCCTCTGAGCTGTTTGTGGGGCACTGGTGAAACATCAGATAATCTTCAAGCTATGGCACTTCCCACTGGTGGAAGGTCAGGTGGGGACTGTTTTGGGGGATTCAGGAATCCATTTGCTAACTACATTTGTCAGGAATTTCTAGGGTGTAAATTTCCCCCAAGACACACTTTTTAAAAATGCCACAATTTTACAGGAAGTGGTAAAGTTATCATTGAACAGAGCCCAGCTGCAACTGTGTGCCCAGAGGAGCAGCACAGCATGGGCTGCAGGCACCAAACACAAGCAAAATACTTAGACCTATTTTGTAGCTTTATAACCAATAGTATAAATGAATATAAATTAACATCTGCAGCCATTTGTCCTAAATCCATTTATCCTAAATAGATATTCCACTGAATTATTAGCTGTTCAAGTGGAAAAGCTACAGCAGCTACAAGGACAAGATGAGAGTGATATAAAAAAAATAGATTGGAAGAAAAGGATTATTGGGATGTGGATTTTATGCTTTCCTTTATAAACATAGGTGTGTTAGAACAGGAAAAGTGAGAATGGCACCTTCATATAGGGAGTCCCACTTTGTATATGTGAGATAGGAGTGATTTTTTTATAGCAGTACTGCAAGGCAAAAATTTAATTTGGTGGGGAAATTACAGGAAATTACTAAAAGTTTTCATTCTTTATGGGTAATTATGTTTTAGTTCTAACTTCGTGATTTGGAGTAGATTTTATTTTTGCTGGAATCTGCGGTTAATGTTCCCACTCTGATTTAAAAAAAAATACATTGAAAAGTAAATAAATAAGTGGAGCCTTGTTTAACTATACACTGAAGTATCACAGGGAGACTGTTCCCTGTGATTAATGAGTTTTGGCCTGCTGAATAATTCCATTAAACCACTTATCAGCACAATTCGCTGTCACTTTTCTCAGCACTGGTTTCAGATGCAAACTAATTGCCATATAGAACAGCAGTTTGTGGTGCAGGAACTGAGACTATCTAACCCAATTCAGGAATTTCCATCCAGCTTTTACATCTAATTTTTAAAGAAAATCTCACTGTCATGAAAACCCTTCAAGCCCTGCAAAAAATGTGTTTAGAGAACTATAAAGAACTTTTTAACCCATTTTTTTGCACATGAAATAAAAAAAATTTTTAAAAGTATCCTGTACCCACTATATAGAAAACAGGAAATTAAATATTGGCCACAAGACATTTTTTACAGTTTTATTGAAGTAAGAGTTTTAACAATGTGTTTAACTATGTAACACGTTCAGCAATTGTTAGCATGAAGCTCCTGCTTTTCTGCACAGTGTTTGCTACCCCCACTTTAGAAAACTCCACATTACAGGGGGTGTAAATGTTCTTTTTAAATTTAAATTATGCTTATTAAAAGCTTCAGAATTGCCAGGAGAGCCACTCTGATGAAAGCCCTCCTATATATTTTTCCAAGAAGATTTACAACCTGCATTAGACACAGCACTCAGCCATAAAATCAAGAGAAATGTGCAGACCTGACACACTTCCTCTGTGCAACAGAAATTAAAATATATATCCCATGAATGTTGTCATAGCAACATGTGGGAAACATTAAAAGAAGTTAACGTGATGAACAGGTATAATTTATATTTCTCTAAAATCTTACCCCACACGTTGCTCATAAATCATCCAGCATGAGTCTGTATAACAGTTGTTCAACTTTCCATCCTCTAGTCATGTTCTTCCAACTCACAAAATAAGTGCTGGAAAAAAAGGCTCAGCATCAACTGGGTATTACAATCTGCTCAGTAATGGAGATATACAAACTTAAAAGCAAAACCAAAAAGGCTGATGCCAGTTTTATGGTATTCACATGTATCTGCAAGGGAGCTCCTGCAAGAGGGGAACTCAAAACCTGCAGCACTTGAAGCCTAGGTGAGCAGATCTTTCCCAAATTACATTACTACATGATTGGTTCCTTTAGAAAGCCCCGGTCTAATTAGCTGTTCAAGACTTTTCTATTTCATAAAAGCCCTGTGGTTATCCACCTGGAAAATGAAAATAAAAAATTAGTCAAATGACCTGTAACCTCATCTTATAGGGAGTTCCATATGGTCCTATAAGTTCAAAATCAGTACACTGACATGGTCAAGGTGGGGTTGGTAATGGTTCCCCTTGAAAATAAAAGTGTACTTCCTATTTTTTATTATTTAGTCCGGTTTAATTTCAATTTATTTTATAGTCTATATTGACAGTAAAATAATTTTATACAGTTATTTTACATAAAAACTACTTCCTAGACTATCAAGTGAATAAAATATTTTAAAATACCCAGCCATTTTTCCCAGGCTGTAACAGTTCTTAAAAAACAGTCAAGCACTTGACACATATACAGAAGTATTTGAACTGCTTTGTAGAGGATACTTTGCACATTATGTGATATGTAATAATAGCTATGACTTTTTTCCCCCTAGTTTTTAAATCACTATGGGGCTAAAAAAAAAAAAAAAATGAAGAAAACAATGCCACCAGAGATACAGGGAAGTATTATAAAGGGCCTTCCTTAATCCAGCTGAAGTCTGGCTGGTCAAGGCTGAGCATGAGAACCCAAATTCAACTCAACCTGTTTGAGTTAAGGACATTTTTCAGAAACAGAAGGGATGTGGGCAGTGGGAAAGGCTCTGGGCCAACCTCCCTTGGAGCAAGTGGCAGAGCTGTGGAATATCTGCAGCACAGAAACCTTGTGGAGCTGCTGACCAGGCACCGGCCCAAGCGAGGGTGAGGAGAGCCCGGGCAGATACGGGGTCAGGAGAGGGTGACAGTGGAGTCAAACCAGTTCTGGCCCAGTGGTATCTGGGGGATTTACAGCGAGCTCTGCAGTGAGCTCAGGTATGATTCTGCAAGCAAAGGAGACACCCCTGAATTTTCTTTAAAATGAGAGAGGACAGGGCAGTCCTACAAATGAGTCCAGAGCAACAACAGGGTGTGCTGCTGCTCACTCGTGCTGCCTGTGGCACTCAGGGCATGCTGAATGCACAGACAGCCCAAAAGCCACCCCAGGGTCTCCTGAGGGTTCACCGACCTCAGCAGCACCAGGAGGTCTCCTGTGCTGAAATCCACAGTGGTCACATCAAGACCTATTTCACTCAATGTCTTTTCTACAATAGTGACAATCAGCAAATATTAAGAAATGTTTATTATGGATATAAGAGTTTAAGAGTGTAAGAAGGTGTCCTGGTTCAGGGCAAANCCCTCATTGCAATGATCAATTTTCTGAGTAAAACTTTTGTATTCTTGAAGACATTTTAGTTTAAAATTGTAATATTTAATGTGACTGAATAGATTACCTTAAAAGCCATTTTCTCATACAATATAAGGATTGTGAGAAGAAGTCAAGGAATATTTCTGAAAAAATCCTGAGCAAGTTATCTCAGGCTTTTAAACTTTTTTTTTTTTTTGGTCTTTCCAAAAAAAGTCTATACTAAAATAATCTGTAAAGTAATTTTGTCATTAAATTGCTACAGTTCTCCACAGGGAGACCTGTATTTCTCTTCACTATATTCTTTAGAAGTTTACAATATAAATTACTTCTACTAGATCAGTGTATTAAAAACATAAAATTAAAGTAACTATAAGCCTTCCTTATGCTTTTCAGTAGCATCTAATATAATTTTAGTTTTGTGGAGAGTCTTTCATGAAGGATTACTTGTGCTGTGCAAGCACACAGTTCTGCTAGAGTTTTCTCATTTTTTAAATGAGTTCTTTATGTAACTGTCTCTGAAGAATATAGCACTTAAAACACAATGTTTTATATAAAAGTACAAGCTTTAAATGTGCTGTTTGACCTATGTTCTCCAAAAAATCCATATTTTCCTGGCAAAGCATACTGAAATAAAATTATTTCCTGTGAATTTAATTCTGTTGAAAGCAATTAACCATAGCACTTTTCTGCTTATAAAGATGAAAATCCTAGAAGACTACATCACATATACATGATGTAAACCATTAAGCTATACTGATTTGTATAATCTAAAGTGCATTGCTCTATTTTGAATGCTTGTGTCCATTTTCAACAGGTTTACAGTTCTCTTTTGTTTTTCCATCAGAAAGAAACAGAATTATGAAATTCTAATTTTCATTCAACTGGATATGTTAGAAAAAATAGTGAAATGTAAGCCATCTAATCACTGAGATCTTACTCCTTGTTGCAAAGAAACCACAGAGTTTGGAGAATGTCCAGCCTTAAAATAAATGACTGAGTGTGATCCACAGAGAAATAACTTAAACCACAATTTGGCTAGACCTTAAAGTCTGCATTTTTATTGGTTTTGGCATCTGGAACCTTATTTCTAATGGATTCACATCCCTTGAGACACACAGTGAAAGAAAGGTGGCTAGTCCTAAACTTGAATGTTTTGTGCTTTTTCTGCTTTCTTTTCTGATATTTCAATAGCATTAATTACAGTGTAAGCAGAAAAGGCAATTGTCTTACAATCTGACAGGACTTGGGTTTGTTCCCAAGATGTGAGTCCTTGTGCTAAGAAGAAATTATATTCAAATGGGACTTGTTCCAGCACTGACAGCAGCCATGGGATCAACACAGTAATGGCTTTTGGCTCTCCCTTCCCTTGAACGTGGCTTGTGTAAGCTCAAAGGACCTGTTGAACACAAGACAGTCAGTACCTTCAGCAGCCATGGAAATTAATCAGATGCAAATGAAGAAATCAGAGTAATACAGAACAATTAATCTGGTGAAGCCTTGACCTTCTCTTCCAGATGGACAGCAATGCTGAGAAGGTGATAACTGCAGGTAACCATCATGCTCAGTTTTCTGCATCATTTTACATAGCAACATGACCATGAAAATATCAAGGAGACCTTTGAGACCAGTACCTGGCCCATGAGAAATGGACTGCAACCACTGAACCAACACACAGGGAGATCAGTGGATCTCTTCAGCAAACCTGGCACTGGATGGATGGATGGATGGATGGATGGATGGATGGATGGATGGATGGATGGATGGATGGATGGATGGATGGATGGATGGATGAAGTTTTTGCTTTCTCTACAGAAAACAGAGACATGCAAAACACAAGGCTTGGTGCTAATGGGACTCTTCCCCCAGGCATATGTGTGTCATTCCCACTCTTAAGGTGGTAATTCCTAAGATTCCTAGATGCTTGTGGTCAAAAGGAATGACAAAAGTCAGATGGCCAACAAAAGCTTTCAAAGTTTTATTAGTAAATTATATACTTGGCATGGAAATGGGTATGTTAGTCCCTTATCTCCTAAAATAAGGAAATAATACAATGAACTAGTGACCCGTGGCTTGCCTTGTACTGTCTGGTAAGAACGGGCACTTTTAGGGCATCACTCATTGATTCAGATGCCAGTTTAGGATGGGATGCAAAAAAAAAATTACTATTTACAAGGGTTGCTTACTACAAATTCCTATTTAATACTGTTTTTAATACATAAATACATAAAGAAAATCAGACTGTGATCTGTGCTTACATTCGTTTACTCACATACATCTCTGTTGGGTTTAAAGAATCTCCCCCAGGTTTCCCAGCAGGTGTTGTGGGTAAACTTTAGAAAATACATCTGGAAAACAGGCTCTTTTAGATCTGCTTTTTACCAGCAGAGAAGTCATGAAAGTTGTAGGCAGGGGGTTAGAGTGACTAGGAGGGGGTCTCATGTAGAAGATATATAGAATAAAATCCTTCAGGAAAAATCAGCAGAATAAATTCAGGAAGCTCACAGTTAGCATTCTACAGGAATACCTGTAAAGGAAAGAGAAAATTAGAAGCATTGGGATAAAGTATCCTGAAGCAAAGACAAAAGTAGAAAAAACAAAGGAAACAAAGGAGACACATGAATCAGTTCCTAATAACTTGAAGTATAAAGAGGAACCAATCAGGAAAGCATAGCTCCAATGGCTGAAGACAAGGACAAAGCAGAAGTACATAAAGACATGAAAATCAACAGAGATGCAATTAGCAAGTAGGATAAGAAGAAATATGTATCTATTAGATAGACCAAGGAAGATCATGGAAATGGTATTTCCACCCTCAGTAAAAAGGAAAAGCCTGGAACAGAAGGTATCAAGAAACATCTGTACGGCTTGACCTGCACAGCTGGCTCTCACCAGACAGCAAACCCATGGTAAACCACCCAGATAACTGAAGATTACCTAGATGAATTCAGTTCACATAAGTTATGAGTGATTAGGGAGGAACACATGTGCCTCATCTATGCTCTGAGCTGACCCATCACACAGAACCTGCAGCCTCAGAGACTCCATGGGTTGATGAGCTTGAGCTCTGAGCCCAAAACTTCAGAGGACCTTTTTTCCACCCCTATTTCACTAACCTGAGAATTGGAGCCTGTGCATTCAACCTTCTTATCAAATATCCAAGAGGAAAAGTATGAATACGTCTCCTCTGGTTAGTTTTACTTTGGTTCAAAAATTCAAAGTCAAGTAGTGCTTAGAAATACAAAATATCTCTAAATATCTTTAATTTATAGAAAGCTAATATACTATATCATCATATACATTCTAGAAAAGCTGTCTTCAAGACATTTGTGTTATCAATTTCAATATTTTTCAGAAATGCTTGGTCTTTGTGCACGTTGTCTTTAAACAGGAAACGCTTTGTTGCCTATAACTGGTTCCTATCAAAAAAACCCAAAACCAATACTTCACCCTTGCTATCTTGATGTAGTGGGGTTTTTAAAAATCATATCCTTTTCTTTTTTCGAGAATGTATTTTCTGAGTCTGCACTAGCCTTCTGTCACATGCCTTTGTTAGAACAGGTCAGAAAAGTTTTGTTGAAATTAATTTAAAAATTCATTTAAAAAGCTCAGGTTTGACTGAAATCCTTCAAATGAAACACCCCAAGTTTCTTACGCTCTTGGTAAGCCTCAGGCCTCTCTCCCACAGAAACATGCATGGCCTCAGAAAGGAATGGCCAGGACTCAAGGCTTCTACAGGAAGCTGGAGACACTCAGGCACGTACATCTTCCCAGAGCCAAGGCTTGGGACTGTTTGCCCTTGGACACCTTGGGCCCCCTTGGGTCTCCAGGGCAGGTGGGAGCCCCTTGGCCAGGGCTCCCTCAGCAGCACCCCCAGGATGAGGGAGGGCAGCGCTGAGAATTCTCTCTGCTGCCTGAGAACCAGCAAGTCCTGGCTCCAGCCATGGGTCTCCAGGTCCCCACCTTCAGATTGCAGACCAGGTTGCTGAAGCTGGAAGTAGCTGCATAGGTTCTGCTGGTCCATTTCAGGAAAGAAAATCAATTTCTTGATCTTTAAAGCTTCACAGCATACCATACCAGCCCTAAAATCAGAAGACAGTGATTCAGGAACCAAGGAGTTTTTTATCCTGCCCAGGGAATTTGGAGGGCAGTCAATATGGAGACCTTTGGAGCCTGTGCATTCAACCAACACTCCTCTCTTGGCAGTTGGAAAAGAAGCAGAAACACCACTTTCTTTCACACCATGGGACCTCTGTGAGCAATTTTTGGCTTTAAAGTTCCAGCTCATTTGATATTTTTGAGCAATGATTATTATTGTCTGCCAACTTGAAATTCTGTAATTTATCCAACTCTGAATAAACCCAAATTGATGTCATACCTAATGACTGAGGATACGTAAGTGACAAAATATATCTAGACTGGCAATGCTGGAGTCATTGTGAAGGCAATGGGCAGTGTGCATGGTGATAATCATGCCTACTAATTTTCTTAAAGCAATGGATGGCTGGTAACAATAAATTGGGGTCTTCAAAGGGAACCGAAATTATTTAGATACCTTTCTTCCACCCCTATTTCACTTTTAACATCTATTCACAATATCAAGTGTCTAAATGGAAGCAAAAAACAAATTATGTGCCAGAGTTCATCTACAGCGCAAGCAGCAGGCAATTTAGATTACCAGTTTTGTTATTACTAACAGTGCAAAATTGTTGTAAATTAGGCAAAGTAAAAATATTCTCACAGACTTTTCCATTTTATTCCATTTCCTGCATTTATTTTGGAGATGAATTCTTCTGTGTTTATAGCTGAATCTTATGGATAATTATATATACTGCCAGCATTTAGTTTCATTATTTAGGCACAAATCCTTCTCGCACTTATGCATAACTGTATTCATTTTGAAGTTCTGCAGGATAATCCATTGTACATGAAAGCAAGCATATGAATAAATCTTCATAGGATCAGAGCCTTGAGTTGTGCAAGAAGAATTAGAGTAATCTATTGCTGGTTCAGTGAATATTAAGTTCTTCCCAAAATACCAGATGTGGGGAAGAATGCCCAAAGAACAAAGCAGACGTGACATCACCTAATTGTCACTGTGGAAATAAAAGCATGCATGGAACATAATCCAAAACGTGGGAGATATGGACAATTTGATTTAATCTTTTTGCAAAACCAAAGTAAAATTAATATAAACTGTAGCTAAATAGACAACTCATTAGCCAGTGCACCAAGTTCATTATTAAACAATGGCAGATTGTTTAAAATCAAAATTTCTTCTCTTAAAAGTGAGTTTCAATTTTCCAAATAAAAGCAGTTTATTTCAAACCAGAATGCTGATCTTGTCCATAGCAGGTCATGCATTTTTTTAGTGAACTAGCAGCCCAATTACCCCCAGACAGCACCACTTCACCTTCCTGACTAGGAGCAAAGGAAAATGTTCTGATTTAGAAGTCATGAGGCCATCTTGAACCCCTCTACAACCAACCTCAAGTTCCTCTTTATAATTTTCCCAATCCAGTAATCATTGGAAACATGAACTTTTCCTGAAGACCAAGCTGAGCCCAGCATAGGGGCTGAGCCCTGGATGCCTAAGAGAGTTTGCCATACTGCAAGTCTATGTCTGAACAAACAGTACTGGAAAATGCTTCATCTATTTCCAAATTCTAATTGGAATGAAAATATTTCTATTTGACAGTAGCCTTACCATAGGATTTCAGAGGAGCCTGAGCAGGATTCATCCTATTTGCTCTGAACCAATGGCAAAGTTGCCACTGAATTTGTGAGCGCAGGACCTGGCCTGAGGAAATTCTGTGCTGTGAATTACGAGTGAAGAATGTAGCTATTACCCCAGGTTTGGTTTTTTTCTTCAAATGCTGCTTTTTTTCCTATTTTAATTAATGAGTTGACCAACCTGTCTGGTGCACTTTTCTTAAATCCATTCTTTAGTCACTTGATTATATACAAAAAAGGTGAATAGTGACTGGTATTTCCCAGTTGAGATTTCAGCTCAACTTCCTTCTTTTTAAATTTTGCAGAATTTGGCAACATTTCATAGCATTTTAGAATTGAGAAGTAAAAAAGACTGTATTGTTGTGATAAGGAAAACATCTGTTGAAGCCTTACTTGTTTGTAGTTTTTTTAAGTTTTAAATAACAGGCTGCAATAAAAGTAGAGTTTTAAATTACTATTATAATTAAGACACCAAGGGTTTAGTAGTGGTCAGAATAAATTCCCCCAATAAGTTGTGAGCAATGCAAAAGAGGTTTAAAGCTTTTAAATAAAAGATGCATTTTAAAAGATTTATTTATACCTTAAAGTTTAACCTCTATCATATTGATGTTGGTAATTTTTTTCACTTTGGGAAAACATTTATTTACTGCAATAAACAGGCTCATATTGATATGTATGTGATTACATTGAGAGCAAAGCAAAGGCAGCTGGAGCTGGAATTACAGTTCCAACCTATAATCTGCTGAGCAGATCTGCAGTGAGTTTGTGGTGGAAGGTTATTATACTTCTGGCTGGGGGATTGCACATGTATCAAGAGAAATATTTCTTCCCAGAGGTAGAGATAACCCAGGGACACCATCCCAAAACCGGGTCCCAGTTTGCACCCTCCTTGGACTTCTGGGTGTCTGAGCCCTCAGTCCTGATGGTCACCTTTCCTGCAAAAACACACCTGAGTCTCAGGGAAACTTCTCAATGTGAAAGCCAAATTTTGTCCATTATTCTCATTCTTTAACTTTGTGTCATCCCAGATGAATATTTTGCTGTCCAGCAGTGCCTCCGTCCTCTGTGCACACACCTGGCCACAGGTGAGAGGGTGCAGTGCACACATCTGAGAGCACACATCCCCACAAAAAAGTGTTGCAATAGACAACTTTCACAGAGTTCCTGTCTGTCCTAGTCAAGGGCTGTCTAGAATAGCAGCCTCTCATTCTGAGAATCATCTTCATTTCTTTTTGGCTTCTTTTTTAATTTCCAAAAGCTTCCAAGAGCTTGCAGAGCTCCTGTCCTTTGGGGAGGAGGCCTGTGCACATGCAGCTGCTGTGAACCCATTACACCTGTAAAGGATTTGCTAGCTCTGTTTAAATGAATATGATCCTTTGGGGATTCTCTGAAGTTAATGGGTGATTTATTAGTTACTTCAACAGCAGCAGGATCAGGACCTTGTCTTCATCAGGCATATCATCCATCTTCACATGAACAAGCTGACAGGAGAGGAATTGAAATTCCACAGTCTGTGATATAATTAGAGATTGTTTAGATTGCATTGGCCTATGGAAAATACTGTGCTGACCAAGATAATCATGCTTCAGATATTGATCTAACCCCTGTCTGCTCAAATTTGTTCTTCCAAATCACACTGCCTGCAGCTACTTCTGCCACTATCTTAAAGTAATATTGCAGTGACACTGCTGGGATCCATGGTTTTTCCCCAGTGGAAATCAACACTGAAACATGAGCTAATTTCAACAGTGAAGGATTGCATGTTCTGAGATGAAATGCTGAAAATCAGACAGAAATATCCCACCTCAGCCCAATAACTCATAGGAATTATCGGGAAATAGGCCAAATTTCAAAAACATTGTGAGAAGGGTAACATACATGTCCCCAACAGAGCTAAGATGTCCCCAGGAGACGCTGTACTACCATGGCTATCCTGCTTCCAGCACACCATCCACTTGTTCCAAGACAGCTCCAGAACCTCTGGGTGGTGCTGCCTTGCCGTGTTTTGATTTAGACACACTTTTAGACCTTTGCTGTGCTGGCTCTAAATATATACTAATATATGGAACAGCTCTATAACTTGGATCTTCATTACAACCACAGATTTGGAATGCAACCCTTAACACTTGGGATGGCCAAAAAGGGCACACAAAGTGAAGGACTACCAGCAGCCTGGAAAACTGGGGATTTTGCCAGCAAGGCGTAAAGTGGAATAAGACCAACAGGACTCTTAAAGCTTTGCCATTGCCTTTTAGGTGTAAAGCAGGCCTAGCAAAGAACTACTTGCAGGAAGAAATAACAAAATATTTTTTAAGCTCTATATGTGCCTTTTCTTCAGCGGCAAAGAGATACAGATCACAAGACATGGAGCTAGCACAGGACCTCAGTGAACAGTTCAAAGAATGCTTCAAAAATTAAATTGTTTGATTTCCACAGAGTGCTTTGACTAAAATGTTATGTGAATTCAAAGCACCCTTTGTCCTGGAGGGAGAGAATGGAATTAAGGTGAATTGAGTTTCTTCTTCTAATACCTTACGCATTGCACAAAATAAATGTAAGACTTTACAAAAACTATAGAGATCTGGGATTTTGCAGTATTGTAAATTATTGCCCCCGAGCAATAGGCTGCCTGATCCTCCTTCCTACAGTTTTCTGCTAATTCAAATAGCACTAGTCTCCTAAGTCACATTACCTTTTTTTAGAATCCAAGATTTTATGTTCAGCAGACCACATAAATAACTAAGACTTTTTTTTTTTTTTTTTTAGTTTAGTTCATGGTAATCTCACAAACAAGATAATTCAGAGGCAGGCAGGCAGCAAGAGATTTTGGTGTAATATTATTAGATTTTTACTGAGGTCCTGTGCTAGCTCCAGATCGTGTGATCTGTATTTCTTTGTTGCTGGAGGTGATGAAGCCTTTGCTGTCTTTTGGCCTCTTACTCCAGTTTGTGACGTTCAGGGTCCACACGAGCAGCACACCCAGTGCAGTTCAGTGCTCTCGGTTCAATTGGCTTCATCAATCGATCATCAATATCTTTTGTTCCAAAAGCAGCAATATTCCCCTCAAAACTCTCAGCATACTCCTACCCAGTAGTACTTTCAACTTTAAAACCTCATGTTCACAGTTTCAGTTTTCATGGATTCCACGGCAAGGATAACGTATTCTACCAAAACACAGGGTTTTCTCCTAAAAGTCTTGTAAATCCACACAAAGCCACTAAGTTTTCTTATAATAAAAGAAAACTCTCTTGAACCATTCCTCTCCAAATTATCAATGGTTTGCCAATTTTCATCAATTCTTTCAAGAGGCATATCTTTGGTGTCCACAACCTCCCAAAACAATGGCAAGGAGGGAATATTCAGACAATCCTTTATCTAGAAAAAGCACCAAACTGTCTGTGTTAGGGTGAAGTAGATTTTAGAAGACATTAATAACATTTTTAATAAACCACTGGTCCACACTCATTTATGAGTTTGACCATTTCTGCATGAAAAATTAATCCAAAGCAATCATTTTTACATCATAAAAAAAATTAAATGGAAGTCCAGAAAGTAATCTTAGTAGGATAAAAACTCATATGGTAGCAATTATCCTGAAATTGGGGTTTAATTACATGCTATATTTCTTAAATATACTCACAGTATCTTGCTTCTGATATTTTTGGTTTCTAGATTTTGCAGTAATGTAACTAATTCCAAGAATTTTCTCAATTGGTTTATGTATTATTAAGTTACATTTGAGATAACTGCAGCATAAAGTTTTAACTGCATGTATTAAAGAAAGTGTGTTATTGAAATGTAATTTAGGAGTTTGCAACTGCTAAATAGATGGGTGCCTGAGGTCATAAAGCTGTGACAGGAGGGGCAGATACAGACTGCAATGAGAAGAGAAACTGAAAATATGTAAACACTTATCAATTTAGCAATAAAAATTACATAACAATTACAATTATCTTTTTCCTAACTAGATCTATAGATGGATTTGTTGATGTTTTGCTTTGTTCTTGTATCACTTGGCTTTCAGAGTGCTGAATAGCAAACAAGCATCATCCTTCCTAAAAGTGTTTGATGTCAGAAATGGATCTTGGTCTATAGGAAAAGGTCCAGAGCTCCTGGATGTGACTAAGAGAGACAAGTAAGATACTCAAAAACTCTTGGGATGATCAGCAAGAAAGTTTTGTGCTGGGGAGTTCCGCAAGGCTTGGGTCAAAGTTTCTGGAATTGCTGTCATGCCTTGTCTGTCACTGCCTCAACGTGGTTCCATACAAAGGATCCAACATCCAGCTCCTGCCACTGCCTGCCCAGAGTGAAACCAGACCCAGCTCCTCTCACTGCCTCCTCAGGCATGCTCAGGAGCTAAAACCTGACATCAGCTGTCCCCAGATCTGATGGAAAGCAGGTGCCTGCCTAATTCTGCCTCCCTGTGGGCCCCAGCTCCAGCATCCTTCCCTGCTCACAGCTCACAGCTCCTCCAAACACACCAATAACACTCCATGCCAGGGTGAGGCCTCCCTCTCCTTGAAGTGAGCACAAAGATGCAAAAAGTGTTTAAAGCCTCCAGGCAGTCAAGCCAGGGTCTCTCTGAGCCACTACCCAAGGGGCAGAGAGGAGAGGGCATTGCAAGTATGTGAGGCACAGAGCCACGGTCATCCTTGGTGGGAGCACAGCAGAGCTGGGGGTTGAGGAACTATGAGCAGAAGCTGGAAGAGAGAAGGGGATGTGGCAGGTCCCCACATCACGGCATGACCATGTCATAGGCTCAACTCGCCCACATATGGGTGAAGTGCCACCCTGCAAGGCCTAGCTGAGTGGAGAAGAGAGGCTGGGTTTAGGAGCTGGCATCCTTTGCTAGGGTAAAGAAAAAAGCACCCTGAAAAATCAGGGACAGAGCGGAAGAGGTCAGCAGCTGGGGGCTGAAGTTTATAAATGCAGCCTTACCTCGTTCCCAGGCTTGCAGGGAGAGTCAGGGGTGAGCGCTGGGGAAGGTGGGTGCGCTGTCCCCCGATGTGTGCCGGCACAGGGCACCGCAGCCCCAGAACAGCCGTGTCACAGCAAGCAGGGCTGCGGCTCTCCTCCCACAAGAGGGCCCTGCAGCCTGACTTTCCACTCCAAGGAGCCTGCGATGCTCAAGGCTGGCACTCTGCCTGTAAGAGACCGCCTGGGCTGTGGATTGTCATATACACAGCACGAAAGCAGTCCTGCCTGCTATGAATGTGTAAACGACATCTGTGACTCCTTCTAAGTCATAGGAGCAAGTATTTAAGCCACAGCAGAAAAGTAACCCTCGGGTAAGGAGGAAGAAATTGTTTCCAGGGCCCCCTGTTAGAGTTGAAGAGCGCAATTACACAGCGCCCATTCCCCATGTGCCCCGATGTGAAAGGGATCTGTCCCTGCTTGTTTTGTGGAGTTTCAAATACGAGCAACCACAAACTGAGGAGAAAGCACACAGTATAGGCAGGATGGATTTCAGCAAGGTGTGCTGCAGAGATTCATCCACTGGTGGGATGAAAACCAGGAATGTCAGCCCTGTGGGACAGATGGTGGCAGCCAGGCTCACGGTCAGGTTTCCTCAGCTGGTGGTGCTGATGTTGTCACTGAATGAAAAATAAGTGGAAGAAGCAGAGGCTCTGGCTGGTCCCTCTCAGCCCCACAGGGCTCCCTGGGGAGCTGTGAGCACTCCTGCCAAACTTTACAGCTAAGAGCGGCCACGCAGGGTGAGACACCCAGAAGAGACACCAGTCCCAGGTCCTTGCAAAATAGAGACACAAAACTTGGCTGCTGCTGCAGATCCTAGAGACACCACATAGGAGAAATGTCTTAAGTAGTCTAGTGCTGGTAAAATCTTTCCATTTCCCCAAGTGTTTCTTGAAACCAAGAGCTGGGTCCAGACCTTCCCACAGTGAGCTGTAAGTGAAAACTAACATGACATATTTTCACCCTGACACTTCTTCTCATTGGTGTGCCCTGGTATTGGTTTATCTAAAAGGAAGCAGAATCAAATTTCAAAAATAAGCTCCAAACCATGTAAATAAACTTATTTTTTTCCTCCCCAAGTGCATATTGGTACTCCTTTTAATACCAACCAAGTGATTCTCCTATAATTACTTTTTTCTCTGCTGGAAGCAAATTCTTTTTAAAGAAAATGTATCAAAACCACATTTCATACTTTATATGTCAGATTATTCAGCTAGATTTTTTTTTTTTTCCTCCCTTGATTGCAGTAAATCATTAAAAATAATTTTAAGGATGACTACCACAATTGGAGTCATATGCAATCACTTGACAAAAAACACCGAACAGAGCCACATCACTAACTCCCTGAGCCCTCTTGAACCTCAGTAACTCTTTTTCAGAAAACCAATGGGATGGCACAGCCTCAACCACGCTATTAAATTTCTCTTGTTGCCTAACAGTTACAAAGAAGATATAAAGGGAGCAACCACTGTGCAATGGAGAGCTTTGGGGAGTTGCAGCAACTCTTAGGAGCACAGATCAGAACAGATACTTAAGAGTGTTTGCACAACAGATGAACAAGAGACCCTTGAGGAGTAAAACAAGCAAGAGAAGCAGAACAGTCAGCCACGTTCAATACACATCAGTCCCTGGAAAAATAAATGTTTGTACAAAGCTGCACAACCAGCATGGTCAGTGAGAGGCTTTTTCATCAAGTGTTTCGATTATTGACTAATTCCAAACATATTTTTCTTGCTTCACTTCCAGGTGCAAGGATGAACATTAACTTACCTCAAAAACAACCAAGGGCTCACCTAGGCATGGTTGAAAATGGTCACAATTATTAGCTTATTCAAAGCTTGCAGAAGCAATATTGTTGCCAGACTATTTGCGCAGTGCATTTGCCATCCATTTTCTGCTGCATTGCTGCATATCCAGTATGTATTTTGATGCTAAATATTTTTTGTTTATCAATCATTGAACCCTTGTTGTTGAGGCACACTCTGGAAAGAGGCTAACAACAGCTCATAATGAAGTTATTTTAATGCATCATTTGCTTCAGACTCAGGTTCCTGCTTTTATATAGTTCCTTTTACATCAGCTACCCTCACAACTCTTTGCCAAAAGCAAATTAAAAAAAAAAAAGTTGCCGTTTCCTCTTCACATTGTAGTCCAAATTTAGGAAGCCATGTCTGAACTACCTCCAGCCAGCAATGAATTTAAGATTGTATTTTAATCTAAATTCTTGTTAATGTCCCACTGAAAGAAAAATAAAACATATTGTTATGCACTGAAGTGGATCATCTATATGGCTACAGAGGGATTTGGCCATTTAAAATATGTTAGAGATTTTCTCAGCCATGAGGGGAGAGACATTAAACAGCTCCCTTGACCACTCATCTGATCCACAGGCATCAGGCAGGCTGAGGGCTCCCTGGATGTCCCTGCACACCCCTGGGTGACAGGCAAGCCAAAGCTGTTGTCTCAGTGTGGGGTTATGGAGCAGCACATGTCTCTGCCCAATGCCTGCACATGGCTATGTTCTGCTCAAGACACACCTTCTCTTAAAAACCAGAGCAGCCACACTCGAAGACCAGAAGTAGCAGCTTGTTCAGTGAAAATGTCAAAGTGATTGCTATGCCAAGTCGTGCCACTCTCAGCATCCTCTGGAATTTGGGCATGGGGTCATTCACACACAGGCAGTGTCTGCCACAGCCACTTCCAGCTCTCCTTCATTAGCTTTTTATAGAAAGAACATGGTACAAATGATATTACATTTGCCAGTACTAAACTGAAAATATAACTGGTCAGTTTTGAGGCCACAGTTTTAGTTCAGAATTTTCTTCCACTTCCAAATTTTGTCTTTAGCTCCTACTACTTTCACTAAGTTTCAGATTCTTACTGGAATAAATGTCCCTGGTCCATGCCGATAGATTCAGAAGGCTATTAGAAGTAGAATGGATTAGTGTTTAGATTAAGTTTGCAAGCACTTCTGCCAACTTTGTTACTCCTAGACACTTTCCATCTACTTTAAGGTTCACTGTTGGTTATTTAGGTCAGGTTTATAAGCTACTCTCCTTTCGTGCTTCTCTTAAGCATCCTGTGAATCCTGTGCAGGATTCAATTTGTTAAAGATTTATGAGTCCTTCCCGTTCCAGAGTCATATACATCATATGGAAAGTATTGTGCAATGGAGAGCTTCAACTAAGTGTCTCCCTGGCTGTCTCCAGAAAGGTATTCTAAACTAATAGCTTCTGAAAGGAACCACCACAACAGTACCATAGTCTTTTTTCTTGTGAATTTTTAGGCCCATTTTGTCTTTCTATCTGAATGTTTTCTAGCCCAGTCCTTGAACATTAACAGGAAAGAAGGATAGGGGAAAAAAAAATATAGAAACTGTTCCTTGGTTTCAGCACTGGCTCCCAGTTAGAGTAAATGGACTCAAATGTCCAAAAATTGAACTCCCTGAGGTGGTAGTCAGAATACTGAGATGTGTGTATTCTAGCTCATTGTGTCTTTGCAAAGGCACAGCACAAACATGGCTTTTCAGTTATCTAACTTCTTGTAACCAAGTTGTTACCATGTCTGTGAAGAATATACAGTGCAAAGAAAACAGTAGATGAACTGCATTCAAGTGGGGTTTGTCCACCATAGAGGTATAAATGCACAGTAGTGGGACACCCCCTGTACTCAGACAACAGACCCAGCTGGTTCAGCAGCCAGCAGGGATCACAAGCAGAAACCACAGTAGAGAACAGGACTCATACAAAGTGGTTATTGCCTGCTCTGCATTACAGCTCAAAACATTCAAAAAGGTAATACCCAAAACATTTTTTTTAGTAACTGCAGACTACTGGTGTTTAGTAACAGTGTTTAATCCTCCTTAAATTTGTCTTTACCCATCTTCAGCTTACACAAACCTGACCTGAAGAAATGCATTTTCAAAAAACAGTAAAATGTACCTAAAATTCTAAAGTAAGTTACATTAAAAAGGCTGAAATGTTGATTTTTCACAAGATCTGAGTTGTTTTGTGTATTAGAGTACAAGTATGACTCTCATAGGGTTTGGGGTTTTTTTGAAGCACAACAATATTTCCTCACAATATTTTACCAGAATATTTCAGAACCTATTTTAAAAGCAGAATTAAACCTTGTGAAATCATTGGGTTTTTCTATGTAGATAAAATTTTGCTCATTGCCATCTCATTCAAAGGTAAAGCAGTGACTCATGCAGGAGCACAAGAGTCAGTGTCAGAGCCAGGAATAAATATAGATATCCCATCACTCAGGACTTGCACTAGACATTAGGCTGCATTTACTTTCCCAATTTATTACACTACAAGACTGAGAAAAACTGGAAAGCCTTTAAATGCATCCCTGTTTTACAACACAATGTCTTATGAACCCTTCCTTCTGTTTATGGCTGTTGTCATGCTAACTACACAAAAAAACCCCAACTACTTTAATTTCTTGTGCATAAGACAGTCCTAATGAAATAAGCCCCCATCTAGGAATTGCTCTCTTTCTTATTACCTAACATTTTTTAGTTAGGCTGAACAAAGTTTATCTCCAGTGATATCCTGGCATATAGTTAATATCTCCAGCAAAGTTGCTTCTTGACTGAGACAGAGTATGAGCTTTTTTTGTCCCAGACAAGGAGATATGTACCTAACCTGAAAAATCTGGGACAAGATGGGAGACACCCTGAGAATTAATCAATGGACTAGCAGCTCTGATTCTAATCTCAATGCAAGAAGGGTTCTGATTAATCTCTCTCTTAACCTGGTCAGAAATGTGTTCTTACATGTGTTTGATGCACAAAGTTTATAACAAGAATTCTGTATTTGCTGAAGAAGGATATTTGGCATTCTCTTGGTAATGATGCAGAACGTGTGGAACAAGAAGTAAATCAGACTCTGCATTTTTTACTGGATTCTCCTCAATGTGACATCAATGAATTCTTTACAAAATCTCCTTTGGCTTTCTTCGTATGTAATTTACCCTGGAATTTCCAGATGCCCTCTCCTCTGTGACAGAAAGCTACAGGGGCTCTGCCAAGTGCTCAGGTCTTTTAACCAAGCAATAGGTATTTACAACACATTTGACATAGTCAAAATGGATCTATCATGGTAACTTCATACCAGTGTTTCCAATTTAACATGCTGGCCCTTTTCCAAATGGTGCAGCAGAACAAATAAATTTCATATCAGATTTATGGTTTGCCCACTCTTTACATTATTAACTGTTGAAATATTTTTGCCAGGAATAACAGACTGGAAGTAGCACTTGTGCAAGATTTCACATGCAATAACTTGATCCACACAGTACTCTGTAGGGGTTTGGATATTTTCTTACTGTTCAGAGTACCAAAGGAGCATTGTTTTTCTAATTATTACCATGGAAAGCCTTTCTTACCAAGAGAAGTGAGGCAAAGGTGGGAAAGAGCACAAAAAGGGAAATTGTTATTAAAATAGCTCTGCCTGTGTACATGCTGTACCCTGCTCCTAAAGGCTTATATTTGAAGGTCAAGAGCTGGTATGTCAAAACCTTTTGGCTTTTTCAATACTTGTAAGCACTGCTCTGGTATCCCTGCAATATATACAAGCAAAGGTTGCCAACTTTTGCAATTCTATATCCAGTCTTATCCTATTCCATAATTTCCAGCCCAAAGGCTCCAGTGGTAGAACAGAGATCTTCTCCAAAGCTTCAGCTTTCATTTCTAAGGTAAATTTCCAATCCCCCATGACTAGAGAAAAAACTTTTGAGTGGAAAAAGTGCCATAAAAGAATGGGGAGAGATTGGCAACTAAACAGAATTCAGAATATGCTATTATAAAATAGTGTAGTTCTGCCAGCTGTTTGCTCTTGCACATCTGCAGAGCCCACTTGGTATCAGTCAGTCAGAGAGTGTGCCTCAAAACATGAACAAGTCCAGAGATGTCCATATTCTCCTTTTCACCATAGAACTTCTCTCTCTAAATTTTTAGGGAGATAAAGAGATTATCTAAAATATCATACAACTTCAGTCAAAATTTGAAGAGCATTCAAGTTACTGGAGATAGATAAGGCACTACCTTCAAATGCCCTTTCTCACTTTAGGATTTTGATTCATGTCTATCATCTAGTTGGAAAGCAAACTTTTCAATCATTCCTATTTACTGTCTGTTGGCTCAGTTGTTTTGGTGCATGTGAATTAGACTCTTTTCAGGACAGATTAAACCACACACACACCAGAGTTCTTCAACCCCTCATGGAGGTGGGAGGTGCAATCAGCCCTGCAGACCGAATCAATTTCTGCACACAGGGCACCAGTCAGGCCAGACTACAAGGCTGAGCCTAGTCCCAAGCAAAAGCCCAGAACTACACAGTGCATATGAAAGCCTCAGCATCCACTGCTTTATACACAGAACCTCTCTCACTGCTCTCAGTTATTCTCCACCACTAATAATTACTGATTTTAAAATCCAACATATTATTCCATTGACCATTTAACTCAAGGAAGGCAAATAAGCTAACCAACAAATCCACAAAACCATGCTGATCCAACTCAAGCTTGCTCCCTTGCCCACCTGCTCCAGCCCTGGGGTCAGCAGCCTGGCAAGCACAGCACTGGGGCACTCTCAGAAAATTATCCAAGAAACACAAATTCGTCACTTGGGAACCTCCAACTACCTTAGACATCTGTCTTTAGATAGCTCAGTTCAGCCCTACCTGACCACTGTGACAACATTATAGCCATCTGGAAAGAAATACAACTGAGTTCATTCTTCCTCACTTGGGACTATTAAAAGAGTGGTTAATATTTTGCTTCAGAGCTCTTGCAGCATGAGGAGTCATCTGTCCCCCTGTGCTGTACGTACCCAACAGTCCCACTCTGCCCTTCTGCTGCTTTATCCCTGCTCTGTGCAGATGCACCAGGTGCAAGGTGGGGGATGTTAGAGAATCCAGCAGGAAAGCATCTGAGCCATTAACTCAGATTTTCTCTTCCAGTGTCAGAAGATTCAGCCAAATAATTACACCACACAGCTGGTGCCTGCTAATACACTTTAAATTTGATAATCTGTCCAGAAGTAAAGAACATTTTTATTCAGCGCAGGTTGGAAAGACAAGGCAAGAGAATTGAATCAGACAAGGTATTTTCAACATGATCTTTTTCATTACTGTGCTTCAGCTCTTTTGACTTTAAGACTAGAGCACCAACTAGGAAAACAAAAGGCTTCTCTTTCTTCTTCAGAAGTTACATAATTTAGCAATACTGTCTCCTTTTTGTTTCCTCCAGGCTGGCAGAGTCTTACCAAGTCTTCTTTGTCAGAACAGCGTCTGCTCTCAACACCAAATTTTCTTAATTGCCCCACCTAAAGCAGAAATGTGCCAATTACATTCTTGTCTTGATTATCAGACAACTCACTGGAATATGTTGTACCAAGAGAAACTAACTTCTGAAGACAAGCCTATGTGATGAACATTTTAAAGATATATAGATATACATAGATAAATAAAAATATATAGATATAAGAAAAAGTGTAAAATCAGCATTCATAGGAGAAGCTGAGAAAGAGAAGATAAAGCAGCTCTGTTCTGACACGGAGCTTGGTGCTCAAGGAGGATGGGATGGGCCTCCCTGCCCTTCTGGGACCTCACCAGATCCACATCCTGCCCTCACAGCCACCAAAGATTTCAGCCCTTAAAGAGGACACACGAACTAGAGATCCAAAAAGCCTTTGTACAAACATTTCTCCAGTGTCCTGGCATTGCTGAAAGATACAATTGGGTGCCGTGTTGCTCATTGTACTGATGGGCAAGCAGCAGTCAGAGAAACAGAACCAAGAGACAGAAAAGGCAGCATTTCCCATGAAAGCAAAGACCCACGCCTGCACGTTGTGTCCCTCTTTCTGTGTGACACACCCCACTGGATGGAGAAGTGCTGAGGAGCCCTGGTGGTGCTGAGAGGGATCTCCTCATCCTGAGTTTTCACACTTTCACAGTTTGAATGAACACTGCAAAGGGAGTTTTAAAATCAATTGACAAGCTTTAAAATTCTTTGACAAACTGTGTGAATAAACCTTTTAGGACCCTTTTCCTTATAAAACCAGCCATCATGTAGCTGTAGTGGCTTGCATAGAGAGTGAACTATGTGTGGAGTGAGCAGAATTTACTATCCCATTATTAAGGCAGTGCTGTTAAACAGCATAGTCCAAATGAAAACATAAATCTTAAACTATGGAGAAGAACTAATCTTTATTTGGATTTCCAGATGCAAATTAAATGTAATAATGTCTCCACTTTATACAAAGTGTCATGGGTCATGTTGGGAACAGCCCAGTGCAGAGTCACTCTCATGGGAGGAACATTAACTGATGACAAACCAATACCTCCTGATGCTGATCCTCCCCAGACTGACCTGCCTTGTCTTCAGCTTTTCCTGCTCAAAATGCTTCAGGATGAGACAAAGCTGAGGGTGAAGGCCATCCCCAGAAGGGTGGGCAGGAAATGCCAGCATGGCATCTGAGGCATCTGAGGGTCCAGCAAACACACACAGTTTACAGGCAGCCTCTGGCAGCGAGGCAGAGGATCTGATGATGCTGAGCATTGACTGGCAAGATGTTCATTCACTGGGAACAGTGAAGGAGCATTGTAAAGGAGCATCATTAGTCTTTGTGTTTGGGCTTAGGAAATGTTTTAAAATAGATCAACAAGATATTAAATGAAAGTAGAAAAGCCTACTAAAATACATATTATATAATTGAATCTTTGCATGAGAAAAGGATCTGCAAAGTTGCAACCATTTAAAAATAGAGACTTTTATAGCTGCATGAAAATGCTTAAATCTACTAAGGAAAAAAAATAAAGCTATTTTACTTCATTATATGATATATTTAAAGCTTGATTATTAAACAGTTATTTTAACTAGCCATACAAAACCACAGGATATCAGATGTTACCAGGTACAGGCAATCTGTAGAGAGGTAAAAGATATCTTGAAGATGACTGGTTTTTGTTGTAGTTATTTAAGACACAGAACTGCTCCCAGCTCGAGAGAACTGCTGACCCAATGTTTCTAATCTTTGGAGGGTGGACCCCTCCTTAGATGAGACAATTTTTTTTCCAAACACTTTTTATAATTCTTCTCTGCAGCACCTATATTCTAAACACCGTTTGCCATAGACAGCCTATGTAAAGGGGCACGAACCAGTTGAGAATGTTTGTGGCACAAACCAGCTGAGATGTGAAGCAGTTCAAGCTTCTATTGCTCTGATCAGGGATACAAAGTTCAGTGTAGTACAAACACTCCCTGTCCTTCCAATGGCATTTCTGTACTCGAGCCCAAGGAACCTGCCCTGCACCTGCCATGTTTCTCCCCCACCATACAAGCCCCAGACACACATACAGAGTCCTCATTCCTCCTGGATTACAGGATTTTTATTAACAGCAGGAGCCTAGAGAAAATAAAAAGGGAAAACTTACAATAGCAAACACATAAGCACAAAAAAGGGACGAGCAGATGACAGTATGGAACAATATTTTCCACAAAGGAGAGGTGAGACCATTTGAAACCTGGGGTAATAAAGTAGTCCAAAAAATGTGAAGCAAAATTGGGGAAGTCATCTTTGCAAGGAAGGAGAAGGCAGGCTAACTTCTCTGATCCTACATGACATGCAGAGACTAGCAAACCCCAGAAGAAATAAATATATTTTAAAACTGGCTTATTTCAGATCACTTTTTCCTGTGCTTATCTGTCATGATCAGAGAATGGACCTAAGGCTATCTATCATAGAACACAATATCTTTGTTACTGTCTGAAGTAGCTCCACAGGCTCTGGAAGAGAGCACTGCACTGCTTTAAGTGTTAGTGATAATCATGACACAAATCTTGGCAACTAACAAAAATTTTAGTTTGCTTTCAAGACATGCTTAGAAGTGAAGTCAAATGCCATTTATGCACCTAAACAAGCTTCAGCTCTCTTGATGTTTTTTTTTGTTCCACTTTTATTATTTATTAGTATATATTACTGGGATATAGGAATGCTTAACAGCTGGAACAAAGAAGAAATTGTCATTATAAGAGGTCAGCTGCAAGCACACAGCAACAGACAGCTCCTGCTCAGAGAGCTCCTGATCTGACCAGAAAAAACTGGTATGTGCTGGGAAAGGCAAATTGACACAGGGATGGAAAGAAGTTTGTTTTGCAGCAAAGCCAGGAATGGTGACAGAACAGTAAACATTATTTTTACAATTAGGCACAGTGTTTTCAAGTATTTTCTGCCTTTCTGAGGCAATTTTCATGCAAAACATCCCACCTCAGTTTTCCCACCTGAGACCAACCATGATTATGAACATCATTAGTGAGTTGGCTAAATGTTTCAGCATTCCTCAGTGCATTTTTGGGCCAATATCCAGCTGAATTATGTCATTAATTTGTGTTTGTTGAACAGTCAGCCCCTCCCAAATATTTTTTTTAATCTTTTGGCTCACAGCAGTCAAATTTAGTACAGGGATAAAGGTCTCAACATTACTAAACTTCGGATGAGTTCTGTAAAAGTACTAAGTAGTCAGATAGAGGAGAGAGCCCTCATTAATACCCCCACCAAGACAAAGAAAATACTGTGACCTCAGCTACTTTCACAAACTGGGTAATTCCCAAAAAAGTTCAGATTCAGAAGACAAACCCTTAGAAAATATTTTGCCATTAATTCTGCTGGTCTTGGGGCAATCTGGCTGTGCAAATGCTGGTATTTGTATGATTGGGCTGACAAAAGCATAAGAATGGAAAAACCATGCCATGCTCATTGCAAAGACGTCATTTTGCCTTCTCTTCTAAGGGTCTCATCCTTTCTCAAAGAAGATACCATAATAAATGCTCCTTCTGGCTGCACAGGGACAATCAGAGCTATCTAAAGGCTTTCCAGCCTTGAGTCAATAGTTGATTTTTTTTTCCCAGCCATAAGAATAAATATATACAGTCTGTATCCTCAAGAAAGCCTTCTAATTCCTAGGCTGTGAAAGGGAAAGGGAGACTATGGAGAAGGTAGCTCCTCTGGGTTTAGGGTTTCCATCCTTCCCTGCTCCCCAGTAAGCTCTTTCTGGTCCAGCCCCTCCACCTGGAACCAGTCCCCACTGCCCCACATGCCTCCCACCAAAGCTGGCCCCCTTTGCCTGCTGTGCAGAGGTGGTGGTGGGATAGCTGTGCCTTCCCACAGTGCTTGTCTCATGCCTGCCACCACTTCTCTTGGCAGAGCTTGCTTTGCTGAAGACTGGACTGGTTCTAGGTGCAAGCTCTGCAGGAACCAAAGTATTTCAAAGTATAATTCAGCCTGATGTGGGAATACCTGCTCACATGGAGCTATGGCCTGCATTTTGATTATTCAATGCCATGCCTTGCTGCCTTACAGGGCACCCCAAAACACATCCTCCAGAGTTGCAGTGGATGCATTCCTGAAAGAATGATGTAACCACCACATGCAAACCACCTGCCTCCTCCTCCACAGCCAGCAGCACTGGATACTGGTATCAAGGCTGATGAACATCTGTTCAGTGCTTCCACTATTTTCTCCGATGCCTCATGTGCTGTGGTGGAGCAGAAGAGGAACATTTCAAAGATGAGCCAGCTACAGATGGAAACTCCTGAGGGTCACAGTGTTTTCAGCATTTCTTCTCACGGATGACTGCACAAAACATTTGGTGTAGGAAAGCAACAGCTCATCTTAGCCAGAAAATTCATGCCTTGTGGGTGAGGTACAGAAAAACTTTGTATATGGGAGACTTTGGGAGGGAGACTGAAGGGTTGGTGTGGCTCAGCAGAGCAACAGAGACAAACAACATGATTAAAATATGCTGATTTGTTTAAAGCTACAGCCTTAATGATAAAGGAAACTTCAGAATAAAGGCACCTTCTTGTTGCTTCATTGTCCCACAGTGCTCATTCCTCTCCCATCTGTGCAACTGAGAACCTGAAGCCTCTGTGACACCAGGAAGATTTTGTGCCTGTATTTCAGCAGAGTGGGACATATTCTGCACACTTGTGAGTGCAAAATTCAGTACACAGCATCACCTTTTCAGCTCTGTTGACCTTCCTCAGCAAAGTATTGTCCTCAGCAAGCAAACAACAAGTTTCATTTCTGAAAAATAATGGATTACACGTAGTGGAAGGATTATGAAAAAATGAAAGATAGATGGATTTACTTGTACAAAATCTGCTCAGATGGGTATTATTTTTGTGCTTTTTTTTTGGACAGAGTTTACTTTAGCTCCAGAATTTGGGCCAATCAGAGGAGCACTCTGGTAACTGAGGGATTTGGAGTGAGAAGTTGCAGCACTGACCTTTCTCCCAAAGGCAGCCAACAGCGAGTGAAGCAGCCACTATACCAACAAAAATGACCAAGAATAGAAAGTAGATTTCCAGCCTCCCTGCTCTGCAGCAGTTTTGTTTTTCCTTGCAGTGGCAGTGGTGATTACCTTATCTGTACATACCAGCCAGCCACACAATACAGGAAAACCACCATCCAAGAAATACCCATTTAATAAGCCTTGGCATCTTACATGCAGACCTGGGAAGGCAGGATGCTGCACAAGAGTATCTCCCTTCAGACAGGCTCCACAGTGACAAATACAAATCTGCAGATATGAGGTAAACCACATTCCCAGGAAGGGAACATAGTGTAGGAAATCTATCCCTTCTGGGAGAGCTCTGCAAAAGTCCTCATTTCTCCAGTGGTGGAAGTTTCTTTCCAGTCACTATCATAGGGTTTTTGTCTCCAAAACCACATTCCAAGGTCGTGGCATATTTTTGAGAACCCATGGAGGCTCAGTAGATGGGTGTGTGAGCTGTATACTACTTTCCACGTCCCAGTTCATCAGGTGTTCCCATGGTAAGGCTATAAGAGTGACATCTTCCCCTATTATGTATTCGGTAAGGAAAATTTAACAGTATCAAGAGACCTAGAAAAACTTGGCCAAATAGAGACACACATGACATGATTGTGCTGTATAAATACATCATCAAGTTAGTTGCCAGTGGAGGGAGAAACCTATTTAATGAAAAGAATATGTTGGTAAGATAGGAAATGGTTATGAACTATCTATTCATGAATAGATTTAGGATGGAAATTAGATGAAGGATTCCACTCATTAGGAAATAGGGATCTGAGAAAAAACCAAAAATGGAAGACTGAGGTGAAAATCCCTAGACAGTACTTGATCCATTAATGAGGGGATTACCTAAAATGAAATCCTGAAGAGGACTTGACCCAGAAGCACACAAGGTCCCTCCCTTTCCTATGCTATTATGCCCTTGATTCCATTTTGTAGGGCAAAATATACACTCCTAACTTTCTAACCTCAGTGCTATGGGTATGCCCTGAAATGCATAGACAGAACTTGCATCTCAGCAAGGAAAGCAGAGAAACACAGAGGAGTGCTGTCACAGTTTAAGGATGTGCTGAATTCCTCCTCTTGCTGGTTGCATCCCAAATGCACTTTGTAGTGGTCTAAGACCACTGTAAAAACACAATAGAATGAGCACTCTGGTTCCTGACTACTCTATTGTACAAGTGACTACCTATTTATTGAGTTACAATGCCTGTATTTCATGAGGGGCTATTATCATATCATTGAAGTAGTCATTTTCCTTCATTACTATTAATCTTGATATGACATTGCATTTCTATTTCCATTTATATTGCAGTGGTATCTAAATATCCCTATTATGTCAGAATCCCTTGTGCTGAGCTCTATATAAACACGAGCAACACTTTTCCCTCTCCCCACAAATGTCTAAAGCCTCAGGATTTCCCATCCCTAACATTGTACCAGTTAAAGCTCAACCCTTGCAAACAGCTCTGCATCTGTGAAAACAGAAATATATCTAGTTCTATTTCACAGAACTGTAGAGTGGCTTGGGATGGAAGGGGCCTTAATCTAATCTATTTCATTGTGGTATGGCCAAGCAGTCACTTCTCAGACTGAAAAACTCAATGCTGAAAAACTCTTGGGTTGGGTTTTCCATCTTTGGAGCTGCTGGTCCCAGCAAAGCCTTCAGCAAAGACACTTTATTCTGCAGTGGCATAGCACTATCATGTTGTCTCTCAGCAGAGCACAGGTCACAGGCAGGACCATCACGTTTCCAAACTGTTCATCTGACCTCACCACTGGAGCTGGAGCTTTCCTGAGCTAAGGCACCACGTACCTGGGAGCTCAGTGCATGCACAGAGCTCCCACCTCTGCATTTATATGTTTGCATTGATCAGAGCTGAACTAGCACAACTTTAACTTCTGGTTAGATCAGAAAAGACAGAATCAACAAATGCACAAATGCTGAGAGAACAGTGTAAAGGTACTGCTGGAAGTGAGATACTCTGTCACCCTGTATCTTGCTGAGTGTGTCAGGTGAAGACTCTCTATTTCCCATGAGGCAGCATTATGTACAAAACCTTGCCCTGGAGAAAATGACTGCATGAGTGGAGATCTGAACCCACAATGCTATGGCCTAGCAGAGTGTGCCTGAAGCCTTTAATAAAGCTACTTAATCCCATCTACTATCTGCCAGCAGCAGGTTTCCTCCTCACTTACTACAGAGGTGAACTTTAAATCCAAGCTAAAGCTTTACTGTATTTTTATCAGTGGTAAAATATACCAGGACTCACTGTCATCAGAAATTGACTGCCTTAAGAGAGCATCTCTGAGGAACAGTGTCTGAGACTGAAACAAAAAGCACAAATTTCTTAGTGAAAAAAAACCCTAATGCAGCTTGTCAGGGAGACAGATGGCAGCTTCCCTCCCGACCGTGGGGGCTGAGTTTGCTCAACTCCCTCTTGCTGCACTTTGATGTATTCCAGCAGCTGTATGAAATTAATTCCAATAAATTAAACCTCTTTCAGGAACAAATGATCTGGATGAAATTTATATTGCCCCTAGTGCTAGGGGCAATCAGCCAGTTGAAACTTGGTGATCTCAGAGACAGGGACACAGCACACCTTGCTGTCTGTATCATAGGCATTTGCTGAGGCAGCCAGAAAAGGTTCTTTCAGCATAAGAACCAAATCAGGATCCAAAGCTTCTTCTCTAAAACCACAGTAGTCTCAAGCAAATAATTTATGGTGATAAAAAATTAGCCCAGCACATGCAGACCCTGAGAGCTGACCTTCCCTAAGCACCTTGGGAAGGCTCCATGCCATAAATTCACCTTGCCCTTCAAGAGCCACTCTAAGACGAACCTGAGCAGAAGGAAGAGCAGCTCAACCTATTTGAAACACACATGCCTAAGGCTGATATTCAGCTTAATTATTGCTAATTTAACTTGGAGCCCACCACTGTCTTTACTGTGCTTATCCAGCTGTTATATCAGTTGTTTGCTCTAGCTTAGGACCACTCCAGTGAATATGACAATGTACAAAGACTCTGGGTGTTGAACAATGAAAGAAGAGAATCTGGAGCAGGTACCCACGTGCTGTAATTTCTGTGTTGCCTGCAGCAATCTTCCTAAGGCATGCAGCAGGCAGCCCTTACACTCTACAGGGATATTGCAGGATGTTTTTTCTCCTAAACTTTAGGAATAGGACAATTTTTCAAGAAGCTTGTGCCCACTAATTTCAAACTTATTTTTTGTGAACAATGTACGTTCACACACATTATGTTCTAACAATGAGTAATGTGGCCAAGGATACCAAATCTTCAAAACAAGCAAGAATTTCTATAGATTTTTTTCTGGTATTACTTAATATCAATCTTCATATTTAAATGTACTTTCATTTTTCACCTAGATAACCCTTTACAACTATAGCATTTTTAAATATTCTATTGCATAAAATGCCTCAAATGGAGAATATATTAATTTCTCAGAGCAAAACCACTAATACAGTGATAGCACACAAGGATTGGAAAGCTTGAGTACAGGTTGTGTTTCACCCCAGCTCTGCTTCAGTTTGCCTGGCTTTTAACTGGGAGCAAAAACCTTAAGCGTCTGCTGATGGTATGTTCTGTTCCTGGTTGTATGATATCCTAAGGTTCCTAGACTGTTATTGAGAACTTAGAACTCTTTCCTGTTCTTTTCCAGGAAAAGTGAGTCAAATATGCAAATTACTTCTCCTTATATGCTCTTTTATATGGGGGAGATTTTAACTCTTTCCTTTCCTGTAAGAACGAAAACATAGAATTGCTGGGAAAGCATGAGGGATGTGCATCTCAGGGCCAAATGGCCAAATAAAGTAACCTGCCAGAGACAAATTTAGCTTAACAGACCCTTGAGGAAGCATCTAAATATAAACTCATAGGCTATTTTTGTTATAATTTATCACCATAAACATGTCAGGAATCAAAAGCACAAACCTTTAAGAGATAGAAAAAGTGAGTTTGTGTATGTTAATGTGAGACAGCATTTGAACCCAAGACCCTGATGGGATCTACCTTTGTTTATGGTACCCTGGCCCACATTTTTCCAAAAGTCTAGACTGCAAATTGCCAAAGTTTTTAAATGGGTCATAATTTCTAACACCAAAGTCTAGATTTTCTATATGGGTAGGAATTATGTGCTTTTAATCATCTGCTTCTGTAACTTGCTCACCTACTGATGGAAAATTTTATTTTTTGGTATAAACTGTACAGTTTTGTTCTCATTCAAGTGGTCAGAGATGTCACCCTGAAATGACCATCTGAAAAAGTATCAGAATAGTCTAACTGTGTGAGAAATGAGGCCCCTGATTTTGAAGCTTGATTATAATCAATTTGAAGCTCTCCAGGCTGATAATTCAGCCTGGCTGCTCACTGGAGTAGATTCCTCTGGTACCAAAGGAAATGACCACCCCTCGTGTTGCAGAGTCACAGCAGACACAGCAGAAGAAATGTGAGTCAGAGGGACAGCAAAGATGACACGTGATGGAAAATAGCCCCATCCAGTGACCTCCATCAACAAATGAGTGTGCAGAGATCAGTGAGTAGAATGCACTTGTGCAAACAGCCACAAATTACACTTCTAATTGCAGTGCCAGGAAGGAAAGCTCTTGGCAGCACCTAGTCCTGTTCTGAAACTTGTCCCCTGCCCAGCAGGGAAGTGTATCAAGCTGCAAGGGATCACACGCCTGTGTGCCAAGAGCAATGAGCTGTGGGCAGGCCTTCCTTTCCAATCTTACCTATCATCTCAACATCCCTCTTCTAAAAGGAGAGGGAAAGGTATAATGCTCCTTTTTTCCTTTCCATTCTGCTTCTTATTTTATCCAAGGAGCCACTAGAATGGCACCACCCCAGCAGTGGGAGATTTGCTTACTGTGGAACAGATGTTTAAGGATACATTATTTCTGGCAGGCAAATCCAAAATTTGGAGCTCTCCTCAGCTCCTTTCTCTAAGAGTATGAGTGCCTCCCAGAAGGTATTTGACAACACATATCTCCTAGCAATGCTGAGATACATTAAAATTCCAGCTTGACATGGAGTGGGATCATCTGGTGTGCCAATCTGGGCTGCACTTGACCTTAAGTCTTAAAGGATTTGGTACTCCATCGCATCTTGACCTAGCCAGGGTCTTTTAACATACTTGTGTATGGACAGTAAATCAACCCAGAATTCTGATGTTCATTTTTTCATCAATTCAAACACCACTAGTGTGATGCACTTTTCCATAAATGTTCACAAAATCTTCTTCATCTCCTGCAATTTGTAGCTGCTTTTGCCAATTATCCATCTTCTCAGGAATCTGCTAGGACCAAGTTCAGTAACTGAGTCTACAGGAGTGAGATGTGAGGAGAAATTCAGAGATGGGATCCACAGCACTAGTCCCAAAGGCCCAGCTGATATCTCCTCTTAAGTCTGGATGTGGATGGGATTGCACTGTCCTGGCCAGCCTGTTCTCCCCATCAGCCAGGAATTTCTCCTAAAAAGCACCAGTGGTGTTGTTCTGCCATTTGTCAGCCTGAATGCATACAAAGCTGGTGGTCACTGCACCCTTCTGACAGCTGGACACCAGAGGAGATTGTGTCTGCTGTAACTCACAGCAGCCTCGTGGGCAGAGGGCCCACCAGAAAAACAGGATATCACACAACAGCCATGTTACACACGAAATCTATCTGAGTCTTGGTTTTCAGATAAACCCCAACATAAGACCTCAATTATTTTATGAATTGTGACTTTTGAATAAAGGTACTGTGAAGAGTCTGGCACCAACACTGGTGTAATTCATCCTCTGAAAAACTTCACCCTTTGATACCAATAATTTGAGCTAGGTCTGAGGGGAGAGGTCTGAGAAAGAAATTGAAACGTTTGATAGGTTAATCACACATGAAAACAGGGAGATAGGTGGATATTGAGCAAGCAAAATTAAATCTGTAATTGCCTTTATTCCATTTAATTACTTTTGGGGTGCAGGGCTATGAATATCCTTAATTTGGTCTCAATTTACTGATCTAAGTTAAACAATGAATAAACCACTCAGAGAGGTACTGTGAATGATGAAGGGAGAGACAGAGGGGGGAAGGGAGGAGAAAAAACTCAGTTTTCAAAACCTTACACGGGTTCTGTAAATCTAGCATTAATCCTCCTGCCTCTTTCTTGTGTTTTGGTATCCAAATTTACCAAATTCTAAGCACTGAGTGCTGGGTGGGATTTAGGGCTAAGCAGGCCCCAGTGATGGATGTGGGGGCAGCAGAGGCAGAGAGCAAGACAGAATAAGTACAAAAGGTGGAGTCTAGTGATCTTTAAAAGGCAAGTGAAGCACAAACAGGAAACTTCAGTCAACTAAACATTTGATACAAGATTCCAGGATCTATCATTGAGGTGCAGTGGGGAAACACAGAATTTATCAAATTCAGTAGTAAAAAAAATTTAATAATAACCATCAGGATTATGGAACAGAAAGTGTGATCAAGTGTTTGTAAATTAACCCAAATTCAAGATTCTTTTATTTCTAACAGTTCAACATTGACCCTGTGAAAATTGCAAAATAAGATTCAATTTTCCAGCCTCTAAAATAATTTTTTACTCATGCCTCATTCCTATACCTATATTATTTTGTCCCCCCCTACTAGAAATACTACAACATTCAGCTTAGTGACACAATCACAGACAATATAGTGCAAATTCTACAGGAATAAAATCCTCAGGATTTAGCCATTTTGACAGCCTAACTGTGGCATTATAAGTTTGACACAAAAGCTAAAATTATGTGGATGTAATCCATATAAATGATGTAATAACAGATGCAGGAAAAAAAAAAAAAAAAGCAGAAGAAGAAACAGAAAAATCTCTGGGCTGTTCTCCAAGAGAATTCACTGTGGATGAAGCTATCACAGGAAAATAGAATTAAATGTGACAAATACATACTTTAAAACACTAGGAAATGTCAAGAAAAATAACCATGAGATGAAGACATAAAGAAGGACCTGATAAAACCATCTGTGCTTTGCTGCAAGGGTGTCTCTTTGGTCTTCCTGCACCTATTGCAACACAGAAGACAATGTTTGCTCCCTGGATGGGAGTTGCAGAAGACAGGCATGTGTGGAATTCCCAGGCCATCCTCAGGGCATCAGCCTGCCTCACTGCTTCTTTTCATTTTTTATAGACAAAGTGTGGATTAGTAACTCTGCATGCTTGAAATTGC
The DNA here is from genome assembly GCA_013397295.1 of Polioptila caerulea. Taxonomy (NCBI): domain Eukaryota; kingdom Metazoa; phylum Chordata; class Aves; order Passeriformes; family Certhiidae; genus Polioptila; species Polioptila caerulea. The sequence goes on from VYXF01001702.1 coordinate 817,741, forward strand.
CAAATTTAATCCACAGGGCCCTAAATCCATACATATTACACAGCATTACAAAGCCCTTCTTCTTTACAAGAGTATCATGGTGTTTTCATTCCAGATGACTTACAGCAAGTAATTAAAGGGATCATTAGCAAGAAGTGTACAAAACTCCTTAAGCCTCTCATGAGCAGTCTGCTTTCTTAATAAGTGGAATTGATGCTTCAACTGCCCTATTTAATGTAGATTGTTTTGAGCATGTGCCATATTTTCTTCCTAAACTCAAAACCAAAACATCTGATTAGATCTAAGTGTCTCCACCATGCTTGAGTAATGAGTCTGTCCTTAAAAAAATTGACAGTTCCATCAAGGACTTCCTGAGTTACAACTTTGTGTAAACCATGCTTTTTGTCATTTTTGCAGTGAAGTATGAAACAGCTTTGTCTGTTCAGAAGCTCTTCCAGGCAGGATGGTCTCTCTAAAAGTATGTCCTGTACATAGCAAATAGGAGTTTTGACTCAGTTTGGGCCTCAGGATGCTTCTGCAGTGCAAACAGTAATAACTGAATGATCTGCTGGTGTGATAATAACAGCATCTGCAATTTGCCTTAACATAGAAAATTCCAGCCTTGTCCTGTGTTAGTGAGAAAGGAATGAATAATCACACTATCCTTGTCCTGCAACAGTGCTGCCATGTGTCCCCATGCAACGTTTCCTTGACTTCTAAGGAACTCAGAATGAATAATCTGAGTCTACTGTAGTTATAAACCCCCTCCTTCTAGTACTTTCTTCAGAGTAGTCTCTTCAAGCGGTTGAAATGTGGAAGCAGCCCTACCACATCTCTCCACCACTCTTCACCCCCTCAGCTGGTGACAATCACATTGTCACCAAAGCCACCAAGGAGGGGCCATGGTCAGGGATGATCAAGAACCAGGCTGCATGAAGGTTTTCTGGCCACAGTCCTGACTGTAGCAAGGTGCCTGTTCAGGATTTTTCCCTCTCTTTGAGCCAGAGCATCCCCAGCCTTGCTTTCATTCCTGTCCTTTGTTCTAGGATCATATCTAATGAGTCTGTCTCATCTTCTTCCCCCTGCAAACCTAATTTAAAGCCCCTCAACCAGCCCTGTCGAGCCACAGGGCTAGAATCATTGTGCCCCAATTAGACAGATGAACCCCATCTGTCCCCAGCATGCCTGGTGCTATATAAACCACCCCATGACTGAACACTCTAAAATTCCACAATGGCACCACTCTTGGGTTTTCCAGTTCCTTTTGGCATTCATCCCTGCTTACCAAAGGAATCAAGAAGAACACCACCTGTGCTCCCATCTGTCCAAGAAGGCAACTTAGTGCCTGCAAGTTCCTTTTGGCTATCCTGGTACTTTTCTCATCAGCCTCATCACTGCCCAACCTGGACCGAGGTAATAAACAGAACAGGAGAGCTGCAAGTCAAACGCCTTTTCCAAGCTGGACTCTCCTATGCAGAGGGGATCTTCATTGGAGTGGGTGAAAAGGCAGGAAGGTCTGTTGCTGACTGCATGAGAGAAGGGACATTTTGCCCATGGAAATTGCCTTGTATGGTTATAATCCAGTGCTCATTTGGACAACTTCAATGGCCACACTGCAAAATCTCCCTGCAGCAGCAAGGTCTGCCTGATGGGATTTTGTACAGTGTGGAGGAGAAATGAAAACTCTGAACCATGGCAAAATGCACTTATTTCTTAACTCAGGCAAAACACCCACCCACTTCCACTTGACCCTATCTGGCAAAGTCTGTGTTGTCCTCACTGAGGGTTTCAGCTCAGTAAAGACACCTTACAAGTTCTAGCTCACAAACAGGGAGAAAATAATGACAGGAACTTTTCAATGATTAACTCATACAGTTAATAAAGTTGATAGTCATCTCCCATTCCTGTAATTAAAGAGATAAAGGTGATATGGTTAATGAGTGCTTTAGCATGAGCTTGATTGCAAATCCTCTCATCAATGAAGTGCTTTATTGAAACACTTGTGGAGCAGTGAATAACTTGTCTTCCCCTTGGAAGTGAAAACTCTGAGACATAAAAGAGTTTGGAAAATTCACAACCACTGTCAATATTCTCATGCTGCCTATTGGATACCTATTGAGTACTGAATATATTTCTGCAATTATCAGACTATGCATAATGAGGTAAAGGACAAAAAAAGAACTGATATTAAATTACTAGTGTGAGTTCATTCAGACTCTGTACTGTCTTTCTACTCTTCAATCTGAAAAAACATGGTTCAAACAAATTCAGAACAAACCTTTGAAAAATCAGTATCAGACATGTATAAGCTTTTGGGAGAAAAACTTTTTTTTAATCCCAGTTTTCATGGAACACATGAGCTTCCTTAACTTCATATCTTCAGATATGAAGATATCTTCAGAATATCTCCTAGAAGCCTTAAAAGGTCGTTTGAATGATCTCTGGGCTGATGTACATTTGAAGTAACCAAAAAGGCATACATTTTTCATAAAGAAAATCTGAAAATGAAAGAAAAGTGTCTCCTGGTGACCACGTCGCATTAAAAAACTAAGCAAGAAAGTTTAGACACATTTCTTTTCTGCAAACAGGAAATGGTGCTTATATTTGTTGTCTAGAAAAGGCTATTTAAATAGCTTGTCTAAGAAAACTTGTTTGAGCTCATTCAAGCTTGTAAGCTGCTTACAGACGGAACATTTATTTCTGGTATCCAAGCTCTGTCCTTGGTCACTTAAGATATATGATAGTGATTCCTTTCCTGACTGCAAAAAACTTAAAATCCAAAAACTCTTTCTATTTCTTTTCAAAACAGATTTGATTTTTGTCGCCAGAGTGAATAAGTACCATGATTAAACAAGTCCTGTCTATGAGCTCAGGCTGCAGGCTTTTTCACGCACCTGTCCACACACAAAAGCCTCTTCACAGAAATAGCCATGAAAAGTTCATGGTCTGAGTGATAACAGCCACCTGGAGCCCCCCATTAACCCTGGCCAAAGACAGGTTTCCAAAAGCCTGCTGAGGAATCACAAAAATGCCAATGATTAAACTTGAATCCTTCATATGGGAAATCAGGATGGCACTTACACAGGGGAGTTCAACTCAGTGCAGATTGGAATTTCAGAGAAAAAAACTGAGAATTTTTATATTCAGCACAGACACTGGAGCAGTTTAAGGCTATTGCAGCATACACTGCAATCCAAAACTCTGTACAAAACTCCAACTGAGGCGATATCCTAAAGCCCTTTGAAATCATTATAGAAGACACATATGCCCCATTCCTTTTTTTTCTAAAGAGAAATAAAAGGAACTGAGCAGTGGATGCTGATCTGAAATGAAAGAGAAAAAAGGAAAAAATGTTTTAAAACAAAGCAAGGGGAGTTTCACCAAAAAGTTTCATGTATTGCAAGCAGCAGAAGCAGAGCCCTTCAGTATCAGGGGATGGGGTTGGCCTTGACCAGATTTAACACAGAACACAGAGCACCAGCTGCAAAACCAAGGCTCAGAGCTGGGGCTGCGGGAGGAGTTTGGGGAGGTGCAGCACCAACACCAGCCCAGCACCTCCATATTTCCTCAGGACATTTCCTTGTGGAGGACCACCAGTAACCTTCCTTGTCCCATCTTGTCTTTCTCTTCTCTTCAACTTCTTGGGAAAGTCAGAGCCTTTCCTGGTTTAATAATGGAAGAAACAACCCCTTCAAAGCATTTAATTAAATGCTTTTAATCACTTGGAGGTTGCAGGATTTTCTGGCCTGTAAAAGTATGAAAAAGGGGAAAAGAAGCATGTGATTGTCCTTTGACTAACACACACATAGTCTATCTGGGATAGATGTCTCAGCAAAAGGTCAAAGAGTGATATTCCTTTTACTTCACTAAAAGGCATTTCACTAACTGTGGCATCCACCACTGCAAAATGTCACCAGGCACTGCCCAGGGCTGAGCTGCTAAGTACAGCATGATCTGTAATAATAACCAGAAAATAATAAACCAAGGGAAAAAACGTCCCCTACATTTTTTTCTCTGGAGCCCATGGTTCCAGCCAGAAGCTGCTTGCTATAGAAACAGCAGCTGGCAGCTCCTACTTCTTGATCCTGCCTCCACAGATGCTTCACTGCACAGACCTTAGCAAGCTGCTCAGCCTTTCTGCACCTGTCATTTTTCTTCATCTCTTAAATTTTAATTTTATTTTGTGCCCATGCTTCCCACTGTAAAAACCCTGCATTACCCTGCTCATGTCATCAGAATGCCCCTCCGTGGCAGATGAATATCAGAGTTCCTGTTTCAATAAGATGGAGAAATTGAAGCATGGAAATTAAATTACAACTCCATGGTCTCAGACCTCTCTGAATCAAAGCAATATCTTTTTGGTTTGTAGAGGTGTCCTCTCGCTACAAGATCATTTCTTTCCATCTAGTTCAGAGATAATAATATCTCTGTAACTAATCCCTATGGTTGTTGTGAGAATCCTCTGTTCATTGTGCTGAAAATGTAAAGCAGTATAAAATATATTACTGATTAAAGATATATTACTGATTAAAGTCACAGTGAAGGTGGAAAATGAGAGTTATTCCTCTTAATTTTTAGGTTTCATCTGCAGCAACATGACAAGTCTCCTGAAGCCCTGCTCTCCATTCTGCTGTAGCTATAATGCTTTTCCTGAGGAACTGCACAGGTGGACCCTACTCAAGGAGAGAACATTAAAAGACAAAGTGTTATCCAGAGCAGGAGTGGACTATCACAGGGGGTAAATTTTTAAGATACAGACAGAAGAAATTCATGTAATCAACTGGAAGGGATGGCAGTAAGTTTCCATTGATGTGAAGTAATTCAAGAACGGTGTTTCCATAGTCAAGAAAATCCATTCTAAACTTTCCTGTCCTTCCCCGCTGCATCCTTCAAAGGTTAAACCACCAGCACAGCTCTGCCAATAGGACCAAATTCCAGGGAGCTTATGTAAAACCCTGGGGACCCAAAATATTAGAGGCCCTGGTTTCAAATCAAGGAAAGCTGGGCTGTACCAAAATGAAGCAATGAGGAAAGAGACTGGAGCTCTGGTTGGTGATTTTTTGATCCCAGACTAGAAATGACCCAGAGTTTCTCCAGATGTCAGCCAACATCTGGACCTGCTTACAGCAGCCTGCAGTCCCCATGGCCAGGGAGGGGCCAATTTTAGCACAAAATGTGGAAGAAATTAGGCAGCTTGGTGTACAGACAGCTAGAAAGCAAACACACAGGATCCACAGAAGTAATGTGAATTTGCTTTTCTAGTCAAATGGTATAAAAATTGGCCTTTAAGTAAGACAAGTGGTGTTAAATTTGGCTCAGAGCTCAAGACAGAGGTTTGTCACGTTTATGGCTAAAGTTTTCACTGGCAAGAACTATGTTGTTCAAAAGGATGAAGAATTCATACCCCAGCACATAATAATATAAAAGTCTTTTAATAACACAAGCAATAACTTATTTCAGAGGAGATTGGACTTTTTTTTTTTCTCCTCACTCCCCTCCCTTATTTCCCAAGTATTTCATTATGGCCAATTACTTTCCTAGAATAAGAAAGTGTACAGGGACCTTGTATGCACCAGGGGAAGTTTGCCAATCACTTGAACCATGTAGACATGTAAATCCTCTTAGTGGAGACACAGTTTATAAAGGCAAAGGAGATGTATATCTAAATGGTCTGCTCAAAACAGCAAACTCCTTCTAATGTAGACAAAACTACTGTTTATTTTGTTATTCTGATAAGCACTAGTGATAAAACACTGAAGTATTAAACTTGAAGTTAATGAAGTTTGGCCTCTAGTTGCACTGCCACTCGAGAGAACAAACCTAAGAGATGCCAATTAGGAGGAAAAAAAGTCAGGCACTAAAATGAGTTAGATTCCAAACAGTTCCATCATGGATGAGATATAGTCTTTCATCATTTTTGGAAACTTCCCTTCCCAATTAGAGAATACAGCTGCTTGAATAGTGTCATGTCTGTTCAGCAAGCAGCAGGCACAATGTGTAAGCACTTGTAGTATCAATAGGGACCATTGTTCAGAAAATATTGCCATTGAAGTCTTGTAAATGTGAATAGAATTAACTTCCCATTCATCTCTTGCTGTCACACTCTGTTTATTTTACTGCATTGTCCAAATGAACGTGCAGCCTCTCATATGCTCATAGGTCCCATTTCACCTAACAAACGTCTGATTGTATTCACTGCTCTTCCCTTCCTCCCTGCTGGGTTTCCTGCAGAGACTGGGGCATTAATGAAACCCCTCCCCAAATTGTCCTTTTCCTGCTGAGTATGTTATATAAGGCCTAATTCTTCTTTATGTTACTCTGTGCAAAGCCCTTTATATTACTCTTATACTCAGGGAACAAAAGACACTTGTTCAGCCACAGCAGAGGAGAATCAAAAGATCATATTCTTTCAGGTAATGGCACATTTCTGCTGATTGGTTACTTGCCTCTTGCTACAAAAGAAAGTAACATGTCAGATCCCAGAAGAAGTAAATCACACCTGACTAACTACATACACTCTGTTCTGGATTAGATCTATCCTGAAAAAACACAGGTTGATGAAACCAATATTCTTTGATCACTTAATATCTTTTATAGCCTCAACCTTCCAGCTTTCCCATGGTGTTCTTGAAGATTTAAAACATTTTTATGTGTAATGAATAGTCTCATTCTCTTTTTGAGAGTAGATATGCATCCCCCATTTAATTAATTTTTGCACTATAGGATTTACAGTACTGAACTGCAGATACCACAGAGGAGGTTGCGGTGTGTGGGAATGAGTGTGTGTGTATCTGATGGGGCACTGGGAAAGGGCAGGGGAAAGTTCCCTATGAGCTACTATGACTTCTGCCTCTAATGCTTCAGCTTTTTTAAGTCCTACTGGTTTTATGGGACCTTTATCAAATCCCATTACATGGGTGGGAATCTTACTATGCACTTCACTGGGAGGTTGATTAGATTCACATCACTAAACAATATTGATGGACAGTCAATGTAGTTGTATCTATCCCTTACTCATTTTCCAGTATTTGCTAAAAATAGGAGAGACACAGCTGATGTGCAGTGGAGTGTGCTCTGCTGTCCTGCTGTCTGCAGGAAACAAGCTGACATGGCCAGGAAAGCACAGGTCTTTCCTGGCTCTATTGTCCCTTCAGCTAACTCAGTCACAAAATCACAGAACTGCTGGAGGTGTCTAGTCCAGCCTTCTGTTCAGAGCAGGGTTAGGGCCAGTTCAGCTCGCTCAGGGTTCTGTCCAGTTGATATCTACAATATCTACAAGGGTGGAGATTTACAATCTTTCTGGGTCACTGTTTAAATGTTTGACCACCCTTGCTGTGTTTCCACCCTGCCCCCTGGGAATCCTTATATCAATTTCAAGTTGTGCCCATCACTTCCTTGGCACCCCTAGAAGAGTCTGTACTTGTCTACTGTACACCCTCCTATCAGGGGGCTGAAAATGGCACTAAGAACCCCCTGAGCCTCCTCCAGGCTGAACAAGCCAAACGCTCTCATTCTCACCTCTTATACCATATGCGTCAGCCCCTGAACAGCTTAGTGAATCTCTGTGCCACTTACTCTGGTTTGTTAATGTTTTGCTTGCTCTGGGGAGCCCAAAACTGGTCACACTGCTTCAGATGCAGTCTTAAAGATGCTAATTAAAGGGGGGAAAAATCACTTCCCTCCTGCTAGCTACTATTTTGGTAACACAGCCCACGATGACATTGTTACAAGGACACATTCCACAATCCAGCTAGATTTCCAGGTCTTTTCTGCAAAGCTGTTTCCATGTCAGTCAGCTCCAGCCTGTACTTATGCAGTGGGTTACTCTGGTCCAGTTGCAGGAGAGTGCATTGACCTTTGCTGAACTTCACAAGTACCTGTCAGCTCCCCTCTCCAGCCTGTCCAGGGCCCTCTGAATAGCAGCCCTGCCCTCTAGGCTATTGATTGCTTGTCCACAAACTCACTGAGAGTGCACTTTATCCCCATGTGCCATTAATCAAGACATTCAACAACATTGGCTCCAACACCAATCCCTGAGATACCCCACCAGGAACTGGCTGACTGTTATTTCAGGTCATGGATCACTAAAAATCTAATTTTCCACCCCCTTTTCATCTGCTCATCCAGTCTGTATCTCAGCCCTTGGGCAATTTTAGTGATAAGCTGATCAGAGGCAACACAGGGAAACCTGCTGTATGCAAAGATGTATGGGGAAAAAAATTATGAGTGTTGTAGGCCAGGAAAGCACGGAAAGGGAATTTGCTTTGTTTATGATTTAATACTCCCTTCTGCAACACTCATCTGTTGAACAGTGGTGTTCCCTTCAAATTCCCTCAGAAGTCAAAGTAGTGTTTCAAGAAAATAGTATGAACATTACATTTTCTTTTTCTCCTGGGGAAAACCTTCTGAGAATAATTCCAAGGATCAGAAGAGAAGCATAAATCCTCCATGTTTCTCAATAAATGAGTTTCAACAAAAGCTGACACATTTCTTATCCAAACATGTCAATGCACTGGGCCCAGGTGCAATGGCAGTTCACCACAACCAAAGAATTGAAAAATGGTACAGTGACCATGATAGATGCATTTATAGTCTCCCTGTTTTTCCTAACTCATTCTTAAACACACTAAAGGGGCTGTCTTAATTCCCAAGAAACTCTTGCAGCAATATGATGGAAACAGAAATTTTTGTCTTGAGTTTGCCACAAAAGCTAACCTAAAAGAGAGTGCAGAGACAGAGTCCCACTTCCAGAACCTTTGGTTCTTGTCCCAGGGTTTCATTTGGGACTTGGAAGCAGTTTAAAATGCCAAGATTTCCAGACCTCCTGCAATGGAACCAGAAGCCTTATGTGCTTGTGAGCAATGGAATTTAAGTTACAGACATTCAGGTGTGTCCTATAGTTACATCTATGGTGCTGCTGGTGTCAGGGCTGCACCTGGGTGCACACCCTGAACATTTAGACATTGGTTCCCTGGGTGGTCCCAGAGCTTCAGCTGGTCCCTGCAGGGGTGACACAAGGGACTGATCTCAGACAAGGTGATGGCCTGAGCTCACGAACACCCTCACAGTAGAGTCTTTGTCTGATTCCTTCAGGAGGCATCAGGTGGGATTACATATGGGAATTTTGAACAGACTTAAGAGATTCTGCCAGGCAGTTTCTGCTGTACCTAGATCATTTACAGACAATATTGAATGTGTCAATGTGCTCGTATATGGGATAGCAAATCCATCTGTGCTGGGGACATCCCCAAGCCATACCTGGTGCAGAACTGACAAACTTATACATTGATGAGCTACTTGTAACTACTCAGTAGAAATGGTTCCTGCACTAGCAGAAATGGTCATGCAGAACAGCCTTCTTCACACAGTAAAGATAAATAGGGGATATTTTGCTCATGGTTTAAGAAAATCTACAGTAGATCACATAGGACTGCAACACAGCTGGACTACAGGGACTGAGCAGGATGGTGGTTCAGGAAGTGTCACCTGACCCAGCAGAAGACACTGTTGCAGGGACTCTCACGACAGCCACTTCATTTGCCATGTGGGTAGTGAGCCAAACATCCCACCCACGAGACGGGATTTCCCACGCGAGCATTACCCTAAGCCAAGACCCCAGTAAATTAGGGATTTTCTTAAGGAAACAAACACTCTCCATAAGACAGCAGATGTTTTACATTTGTTGTGCAGATGTGTAAGGCTTGAAGCCTTAGAGCTCTGCAGTTATCCCCATCCAGACCTTCCGGTCCATGGCTGCCCCAGGGACCGTGGGAGCCCTGCAAATGTCAGTGAGGCATGAACACCCAGAGCTGCTGGACTGTCTGCAGCAGGGCACACAAAATTCTGCCCCTCTCGGGTCTTTTGGGGCTGGGGGTGGCTGGTTTCAAGAGAACATTGACAGCTGTTTAGATGTATAAACGTTCACACTGATTTCACAACTGCTGCCACAACAGTGGGCCCAGAGCTTCTTGGCAGTGAATGGAACTGGAATGCAGTATTGTACAAACAAAATGTTAAAAAAAAAAAAAA
>VYXF01001702.1:827802-879058 GCA_013397295.1 Polioptila caerulea
CAGATTTTTACAAAAAACTGGAATGCAGTATTATAAAAAAAAAGATTCTGCCACCAAATAATGGATTCTGCCACCAAATAATGTTGGTTTCCAGTAAGCTGCAGCTGCTACCCTCAGATAGGGAAGGGGAGAGCTGTGAAAGACTAGCAGGAGTCAGGCATTCGACTGCTGACCAACAAGTGGATCTTCATTCTGCAGAATGTGGTGCATGTCCACATTGAAGTTCTTCTCCAGGCCTTTACACTGTACTTCAGGACTCACCCTCCACTGCCTTGGACTGGGGGTATTGATCACCACATGGGCTCTTCCATGAGGCTGCAGTTGTTTTTCCACACTGCTCCCAGCTCTGCTGGTTGCACTTCCCTACATTTATTCTAACTCAGCCTTAAAACAACATTAAAGAGTCTGGATTTAAAAAATAAATTCATTCCCATAGGCTCAAAACAGCACCGTCTTTAGGAATTTTGTGTTCTCTGGCCAAGTATATACTACAATTATACAAGCTTATCACTGTTATCATGAATTCATTTTTACTTTTATAGTAAATGTACAGCAATCTCGCTTTTATTGTTATGTTTTAATAATGGATTGCCACCCAGAAAAAATTAGAGTTGCTGTAGGCAACTGGGAAGCAGTCCAGAGTTACCCTCCTGTGTGTTCTTGGTGCTGGATTTCAGAGGTTCATGCTTATTTGTCTCAGTTCAAATCTAGTGAGAAAGTTATTCTGCATTTGCATTAGCATAAAAAAAGCATATTTTGCTAAAATCACCTCCTTCTCCCCACTGTTTTTTGTCTAATTATATGTGGTAGAACCAGATTCCCAGAGGAAATATACTTGGCTAAATAACTGAGCTGACTATCCCACCAATTGTTAAACACATTGTGCAATTTCTATCACCACCTTCATTTTAACAACCTATTTTTAATCTACACTAGATAAATACTAAATAAACACACAATATTTCAGAAATCTTTGAAATTCTGTTTTCCATTAAGTGTGTTTCAGCACAGTCTAACTAACATCACCTACTGAAAGACCAAATTTCTTATGAAAAGATACAAAAAATTCACTTTCACTATAGTACCAATTTTAAAAAGGATTCAGTTTATTCCACTATGCCAGAAGATCAGTAAATATGTTTCAAATTGAACATGGTTTTTAGTTCTGGAGCAGATATTAGTTCTGGGTTAAATATACAAAAATAAATCTGATTAGTATGTCACATCTATTAGCCATGTACCAAAAAGCTGCAACCACCAAGAACCTTCCATCTAGGCAGACTCTTGGGCAGAAGCAGTGGCAGTGGCCAAAGTGATGGGAACATAGAATGGGATGGGATGGGATGGGATGGGATGGGATGGGATGGGATGGGATGGGATGGGATGGGATGGGATGGGATGGGACGGGATGGAGCCAAGCTGGCAGCAGCCATCAGCCCTGTGNGATGGGATGGGATGGGATGGGATGGGATGGGATGGGTAGGGCAGCCTGTTCATTTATACAACCAAGAGTGTACACAGGGTGGAAGAGCTAAAAGGGATGTGGTTTGGCAGTACTGGGTGGTGAAGAAGAGATTACATCTAGAGGTTCCTCCATCCTCTGTGACTTTTTCACCTTTTAATTTCATCCTGAGTATTGAGAAATGTCATTGTGTAACTCATGATAATTTCCATTAAAGAAAGTTAAGGTGCTTTAAAAAGAAATTCAGTATTATTGTATCCATTAATGGATAGACAACTAGGACACAAAACAAGAGTTTGTCCACCAAGAGTGGCTGTCAGAGCTTGCATGCCAGGGCTTATACACAGAAAAATACTAACATAAATGCAATCCACAACCAAACAACCAAAAACTTTGCTTAAATCTGTCAGGCAGACGGGAAAAGGGCTCAAACATCTGTTCTAGAATGCATTGAGCTACAGGTGTGATTAACAAAGGATGCTTACATGCCACATAATCAATGCCACTTATATTTCAGTGTTAAATAACTTCAGTTTCTTAAAATGGAATTCAAAGCAACTTTGTCTGTGATTTGTAAATATGGTGGGTTTATCTCTGATAGAAATATCTGATTTAACAAAGAACTCCGGTCCATTTGACAATCGTAGTGTTGAATAGATCTATTGTGTGTAAAGGATCTGCTCCTGCCCTGCCTTGCTTGAATCTGCCCCTACATTTCTTTCAGGTGATTACTGACAAGGGAAAGCTAACTCAGAGAGATTACACTAAAATAAGAACACGCTTACAACATTTCCCTCCCAGGATTGCCTCATAATTTGGGCTGTCATTAACCCCCCAAATGTGATGATTCCCATCTGAATTAACTGTAGACCCTTAATGTCTTAATTCTAGACCACAAGAGCACCATCCAAGAATAAGAAATATAGTGAGGCTGATTCTCATTTCTCTGAGATCAGTGCTCCCTTTCCCTCCCTAGACTTACACCTGATTTACAAAGCTGTTAAAAGACAACCAGCACAGATATCACCTCAAGCCAGAAATGCAACTCAGCTGTTGCAGAGCTCAAACGTGAAACAAACAAACAAACAAAGGCAATGCCACACACACATGCAAAATAATATAATAGTGTTATAGAAGACCTGGAGGTAAGCATTCCAGTGACAGTTCCGTACTCTCTCATCCCTTGGTGGAGCAGGCTGTCTGGAATTTCTCAGGAAATCCTCTGCTTCCCCTCTGACCAGGTCCTGCCCTGCCATGGGAGGGAGCAAGACCCCAGTTTGGGGTTTGCAGCTCACATTCACTGCCATGGTGCAGAGCTCAGAGGGGCTGCCTGTCACTGTCTCTGGTGATGGCAGTGAGACAGTAGGGAGCTTCTGATGCACAGAGAACATCTTCTACTTGGAGTACCAAGTATCACTCCAAGCAAGGACAGGCAGGTAGGGGAGTCTTGCTCAGGTTCTGGAGGGCTCCTAGAGAGCTCCTCTTTGGTGACCAGGAGGGCCAGGGCACTTTTCTCTCTTGGGCTTGGGGATGCTCTTGGGAGACAAACTTGTGCTGAAGTCACAGTATGAGCTCAGCATCCTCTCTGCAGAACCAATCTTGGAGAATAGCCTGTTTCCAGATTGCAAACTCCTCTCTTCATTTCCCTTATGTCTGAACGAACCATCTCTCTTTCTCACCACTGTAATAGGTTGATTTACAGCCTTGGAAGTTGCATGGAAAGAAGGACAATGACCTTATTTCACCTGTGAGAGGGTTCAGCTGGAGAAAACCAGCTTTTCTAGCTGAACTACTTTGCACAAAGGAAACAAACACTTCTGGCACCTGCACAGCAGCCAGTTTTTCTCCTTCTGTGGGCAGCAGGCTGCAGGCACAGATGTCTGGTGAATACCACAGGAGAAGTAAATACCACAGGGGATCCCAGGGCAGGAGAAGTCCAAAGACCTTGTGGACAGTGTGTTTCACAGGCACCATGGCAGGAGAGGAGTGAAAGGTGGGACACCTCCAAGTGAGACTTGCAGGAGCATAAAAGATTTGACAGGTTGATGACATGAACATGAAGTCATTGGGCCAGAGTCCCATGGTTGTAACACATGACACATCTCACCTCTACAACATTTAAAAAAGGTTTAGACCAAGGTTAAGACCAAGAAAATAGAAAATGCTTTTGTTGTTTTGACACCCAACCAGATTAATGTCTTTCTGATGAAAATGAAAACCAGAGCTGAAACATGTTGGATGATACCTGGAGTTCCACTATGTTTTCATTATTTATTATATGTTCAAGAATTACTGCAATGCAAACCTCTGATCTTGGCATTTAAAACATGCTGGGCTTAGCTCACGGAGTGGAGGGAGATTGGTATGCAAGAGATAAAAACTAATTCAAGAAACTGCAGGATCAAAGTAACTTGGAATGAAAAAGTTAAGGAACTAATGCACTGAGAGAGATCTGCAAAGCAAGTGAAGGACACAAAACTAGGAAAAACTCTGCTATAGTGTAAACAGTGTAGCTATGAAACTTTATTTTCAGAGTCTTTTGAATTTAGTTCTTTCATAAAATTGCTTGAAGTCAAGGCAAATGTTTCTAGAGTTCTGAGCTTGATCCTGTCTATTTTAAAGTAATTTTAATGGTAGAAAGTACAAGACTTAGATCTGTATGCAAAAGAAACCTGAACACTTCTGGCACTTGTTTCTGCATTAACTTGTGCCAGAGTTGTACTTGCAGCAAGGAGACATTCATTTGCATCCTGGCCCATAACTCCATGGCTGTGGGAATATTTGCTCAGTTTGCCCAGTTAACATGTGACTCAGGTAGGTGCACATACAGATTTCACACACATACTTATTTCATGTACACACAAGTAGGTACCTGCTATGAAAAATTGAATGCATAAAGCATTTTCTGGCAAGCAGTTATGCATTCATTTTATTTTCAAATGACATGATGCGTGGAAAAACCTGGATAGCTTCAAACTAGGAAGAGAAAAACAAAGGCTTTTGTAATTTGGAAAATAAACCATAATGCAGCCTACAGGTTATGAAGACCTTCAGGCGTCCTTGACATCTTCATAAGCCACGCCAGCACCAATGAGAAATGATTACTGAATGCTGACTTTAAAGCCAACAGGCTCCCTCAGCACTGAGGAAGGAAGGATTACTCCTGGGGATTAGGTGGGCTGCCTGCCCTGCACCAGCAATGCCGTTTGGAAGGCATGACACAGGCCATGTGTGACATCCCCCCACTGTGCAACAGGGACATCTGCATCAGCACTGGAGCCTGCCCTGCTGCATCCCATCAGGCACAGACATAGGAGGGGCAGCCGGGGGGGAACAAGTAGTTCAGGCATGTTCCTCAGAAAGGAACTTAAACTTGGCTGCTGCAGTGTTTGGGATCACTGAAGGAGCTGAACTCCCTTCCAGCTTTCTCATTACTTGTCGGGTTTCCAGCACTGGCCTTCCGACACTGGACTTCCTTCCTATCCAGATCCGTCTGCTGAGCTGGTCGGTGTCAGGGTAACAAGATGGGAACGTCATAATCCAGACCTGATTTTGTCCAACCTCTGTCATCTGAAACATGTTCAAGGATCACAGCCCTGTTGTTTCCAATTTAAAACAGTTTTGGCTGAGCTGGCTTTGAGCTGTTGTTACACTGATAATGCAAAAAGGAAGAAAAATAAGATACGAGAAGAGTTCGAGCATGTCCCAGAAGTCCTTCAAAAATTACACCTCTGCTATAGGAAAGCACAGATAGTTATAAAGAAGCCACAGCTATATAAAGGCTCTCTTGTGTCCTTACCTTCTTCTGCCTGTGAGGGGAATGGGAACTGTGTTCCCTGCACCACTGAGCAGTGATCTTGCATATGCAGCCTTGCAATGATTTTGCTATCAGGAAAACAGTTTATTTACACAAGATGTGAACACTGACCTCTTTGCCTGAAAAGAGAGGGAAAAACCCCCAATAAGAGGCAGTGTCCTCATTTTGTCTCCAGTATCCTCTACAGCAAAGCTGAGCCTCATGAACATCCTCAATGCCATACCCACAACCCTTCCTGCACAGTTTTTTTTTGTATTTTTGTTCTTGCACGCACGCACACATCCCAAATCCCTTGATGTTGCTTGGACACCCAGGCAGTTCCTCAGACATCACTGCTGCACTTTATGACCTGGACATGCTTCGGTGCTCCTGGTCCTGGGAAGCAGCTTCTGCGTTTTTCAATGCCTTGACTTCTTCCAGTTCACTGAACTGCTTCTTCGATTTAGGCCCTTGACTTTAGCTGAGCCCATAGGCCCCTGCAGGTCAACAGCAGCTATTAGCATTATCTTGCCTAACAATTTGTTTATACAGCAGGAGTGAAAGGGACACTAATCTAGTTCAAGCATTTAAGCACTGCTAAAATGCAAAAATAAAAAAAATATTATTTGGCTTGTTTGAAAGACCCCATCTTCACAGCAAACCCTTTCAGAAGGACAACTGATGGAGAAAGAGTTTTGCTAAGCTCTGTCTGTGCTGAACAGCTTTCTAGTGATTAGAGATGGAAGGTTGGAAGTATCGAGTACTTTGTCCATCCCACCACATACCCCAGCTTACTCGCAGAGAGTCACACTGAGCACTGCAATTGCAGTGTGAGTAATTACAGATGTTGCCAGAAACAACACTGTCAGGAAAAGTTTGTAGTTAAAATTAGGAATTTGCTTTCTGCTATATCCTGGAAACCATTTGGGACCAGCAGCTGACTTTGGAATAACAATTTTATCTGTGGCAAACCTAGGCATCCTATAGCTGAACACCCAATTAAACACCTGTTTCTATCTTCTGTTTCTGCTCCTGCTGCATAAACCTGAATTTCAGAAATCACACTGCAGGTGTGACTGGCAGACCTAAGGCAGAACCAAGGACAGTAATGCTGGCAGGGGTACCAGCAGAGAAGTCTCAAGACATCTTTTCTTTCTCACCCTCAGTTCACCCGAAGTTGCTCTTGGGGTACACAAAGACTCAGGGTACACAAACACAATTATGCACCTGCACTCTCAGGACAGGGAACACAGACATCAGGTATCAATTGCAGTGTCGCCAGGAGGAAAGACAATCTGGGACACTGTTTGCCTTGATCCTGTGCTTTAGCCTCTCTTACACTATCTTTACCTTTATTTTCAAGATTAAAACATCACCTCTGTTTTCTTTACAGATCCAAGGTGGGCAGAAAGGGGGAGGAAGAAGCAGTGAAGGCTGCTATAAAGTCTTTTTTGTACCAGGGATCCATATCTCAGATGCTGGCCCTGGGAAACTTTATTATTTACCTCTGTTGGAATGGGAAAAGAAAATAGCGTGAACAAGCAGAGCTCTTAGATACATGCAGTGCAATTGTCTATACAAGTGAGTTCCATGGGAATCCCACTGGAGCACCAGACACACTCAGCAAACACGGCCCAAACACACAGTGTGCTGAAGAAACGTGAGGCATTAAATTTACTTGCCTTTCTCTATTACCTTTGCACAACAGGACAGAAACCACCCCAATATCACTTCCTTGTAAATTTTCTGATACTACTTTAAAAAGGTGCATTTCCATTAGAAGCAGCAATGATCCCTTATTAATTCATGAAGAAGAAACATTAAATAATTGGTAGGAGCTGATTGCTTGGGAAACAGATGTCTGATTTCATAACTTGGCCTGGACACTTGGGCTTGAAAGCTACACAGGAATGTGCGTGTTTCGTCAACTGGCACAGTAACATCTGATTTTTGCAAGCCTATCCTTCCCCTCTCATCCTTCTCTCACCTACCTAAACCTGCTAGAACCAAAAGAGCACATGCATTAACTATGCTTTGCACCCGGGAATGGGATCTTCAAAAACCCAAACATTCAGGGTATTGTACATGAGCCACCTAAATCAGCAAGGGAGGAATCAGCCAGACAAAAGGGTGTGTTGCAGTCTCCTCCAGTATAGGGATTAGGTGCCTCGTTCAGGTTTAGCGGGACATGCTTCTTTTCACTCTGAATTCACAGCCCTGAAAACTTAATTATAGCTTTTCACCTTGTATTGATTAACATGAGAAATGAAGAGACCTCTCTTCCGTCTGCTTTTTCTCCACCCACTCATTATCCTTGAATAACCCATCACCCGTGGATTCTCACCCTCCAAAGGTGCAGGGTTGCATTCCTACTGGGCAGGAGGGACTCGAGTGTAGCCTGGATGAGGGTACTGCAGATGAACTGGGGTAGAGGCCTCCTTCGGCTGCCTTTTGGAGGGAAGGGAAAGTGTTTTGTGCAGCACAGTGTGAGCGGCAGGGTCTGAGAGACTCTGCTAAACCAAGCCAAGTTTGTCTGAGGATGATCCCATATACGGGTCCCACCACACACTGAGGAGGTGAGTCCCAAGTTACCCAGCCCACATTACCCTGAGGCACGTGTGTGTACCTGGAAGCAAACCCCCAGTGCCAGAAATGAGTGCCATCACTGTAAAAAAGGGCAAGATGTGGTACTTAGGGTGGCACATGACTCACAGAGTCGAAATGACTGGGACTAATACCTTCTCTGGCTATCCCAACCTCCACAAAGTATTATCCATACGTACACAAATGCTCTAGGACCGCTGGACTTTTCATTCCGGCTTGGGAAGGAGGCAGAGCTGCTCTGCAAGGAGCAGAAACAAAGGCAGTCCTGAAGGTGCTTCCTGTCTGGAGATGCTGCGGGGGAGCACCTCCAGGCCTGCTGGGGACATTTCCGAGAGGCAATGTGAAAGCACTGCAGACTCTGATGCCTGAGCTGGAGCTTCAAGCCCCTTGAGAGGCACGTATTGTTTCCTAGGAGGGAAGGGAAAATGGGAAAAACCGCAAAATGGCACACGTAGCCCCCATGAGTATTTAATATTCGTAATCAAAGGGCACAGAAAACAATTACAAAATGTACAAAAGTATCCGTCACAAACACTTAATGCCTCTATACTACAAAGCTGTGAAACAACTCGTACTCTGCTTCCACACAGCTGAAATGTAAGTGCCTTGGGGCCACCCCTTAGTTTTAATTCACTTTATAGAAAAATCCCTGGGAAACAGCATCTGAGTTTTCCTTATCTCTTCCCTGCCGTTGGTTTCCTTCAGCTCCCCGCGACACCCCACTGCAGACGGCAGCTGCCGGGGCTGGCCCCGCCAGATGCCCGCACAGCCCGGGCCCGAAGGGAGCCCCGGCCCGGACAGGGGTGTCCCGGGCCGTGTCGCCGCGGCAGGGGCGGGACCCCTCGTCCCACTCCGCCCGCGGGCGGTGCCGCCAGGTGCGCCCGCCCCGGCTGCTCGCCCCACCCCGCCGCGCCGGGAGCTGCCGCCCCCCGGCTGAAGTCCGGTGCCGCCGCGCTGAGCCGTGCCGTGCCGTGCCGTGCCGGGGGTGCCGTCACTCGGCGCTTCCAGCCTGCTCCTAAGATGGCGGTANTCGGCGGCGGGCGGCGGCGGGGGCGGCCGGGCGCAGCGCAGTGGCTGGCTGGAAGGTTTGGTGCGGGAGCGCTGGCACAAAGTGCTGGCCAACTTGGGCGGCGAGGCGCTGGTGCTGAGCGGCGAGGAGCGCCCCGACGGCGCGGCCCACAACGGGCTGGGCGGCGATGGGACGGCGTGCCGCGGGGCCGAGGGCGGCGGGGGGCCGGTGCGCACCGCCTTCACCGACCCCCCCGAGCAGGTGCCCGAGGCCATCTCCAACAAGAAGCGGTGCGTGAAGGTGCTGAAGCAGGAGCTGGGCGGACTGGGCATCAGCATCAAGGGGGGCAAGGAGAACAAGATGCCCATCCTCATCAGCAAGATCTTCAAGGGGCTGGCAGCCGACCAGACCCAGGCTCTCTACGTGGGCGATGCCATCCTAGCCGTGAACGGCACCGACCTGCGGGATGCCACTCACGACGAGGCGGTGCAGGCGCTCAAACGGGCCGGCAAGGAGGTGCTGCTGGAAGGTAGGGGAGCGGGGGCGGTCCGGCCGTGCGTGCCCCGGAGCGGGGGGCTCTGGGGCGGGGCGGCTCGGCTGACCCAGGGGCGGCGGAGCCGAGCCGGGGCCGAGGGGCTGACACCGCGCATCTCGTGCTGCTGCTGCGGGCATCTCTCCAGCGCCGAGAGTGCACAGCCTGTAGCCCGCGCTGCGCCGGCACCCCCGACGGCGTGTGTTCTGGACACAGCCCCTCGGGAAGGGGCGAGCGGGGTGTCGGGGAGCCGGGCTTGAACTTTCCGCCCTCGTATCCGCCGGCGCACGGCTCAGTCCGTGGAGGCTCCGCAGCCCTGTCTGGTCGCGGCGGCGGGTGTGCTCCGGGGCTGAGGCTCCCGGTGGGAGCCTGACCGAGGCTCCTGAAGGGTGAGGGGTCTTCTGCATCTGCCCTCAGGACGTTTTCACATCTTTTCAGAACAAGAAAGGTGGGGAGAGTTGGGTACTGTGAGAGAAGGGGTTAAAGAAGTAAAGGAATCCCCCTCCTCCCCTAGTGTAAGGGAATGGCTTGGGTGACTTTGCCCTAGTCATCTCGAAACGCCCGACACCACCCTCTCTCCAGTTCCTCCTTCCACCACCCTGCTCCCGATCACGGACCGGCAAAGCGGTTTAAATGAAGCTGGCGATGCCTCACGGATTTATTAGCCGTCCCTGCAAAGCAGCCCCTTTTCCTTTCTCAAGGGTTATTGAAACAGTGTTGTAAAAAGTATCCTTAGAAATTGACTTTAGAGAAAGCAGCTGACGCTGGTGTGCATGGAGCAGACGTGGAGGGAGGGTGTCCCCCCAGAACGGGACGGATGTTGGGGGGAAGCAAGTAGAAAAGCAGAGCCAGATTCCCCCAGACCGCGAGTTCAACAGGAGAGAGGCGTTCACAAACGTTTAATCCCTGTCTTTTCGCAAGGACTAATTTACTTGCTCCACCTGAGAGAATGAACAGCTTCAGAACTGCCCTTGGCGTGTGTGTGATAAAATGATTACATATTTGCCCACAAGTTCATTTAACCGGAGGTCAATGGCATTTGAGGCATGCTGCAGCGCTGCCTTCCCCTGTGCCATCGCTTCCCTGCGAGCTGCGGGCGCTCCCACCTCGCTGTCCCTGAAGCCCTTTAGGGGTACCGAAAATTTCTTCACGTGGTTTCTTTTTTGGTGGTTATTTTGAGGAGCAAAGGAGGTGCTGTTGCTGGCTGGGAGGTGCAGCTGAGCATCAGCCGTGAGCAGCCAACTATGGCATAAAGTTACAGAAAAAGTTTGAAAGGGAGAGAAGGTGAGAAATGTATTCCACAGTAGTGTGTGCCGAGAAACTCTTTTGTCATGCCTCTGACAGTGAAAACTGGAGGAGTTAGAGCTCCATGAGGATTTAGGAAGCTGAGGACATTTGTGTCTCCTCTCCTTCTGTGCCCTGCTATACCTGCAGGACCAAAGTGTATCTTGTCTTCCCTCACTGCAGCTGAATTGATTACAGATATACTTCTGAAGTATTAATATGAACTTCTCTGGACAGTCTGAAGTGAGACTGTTGCATCTAAATTTTATCACTGATTTGTTTATGCAGTTTAGGGCTTTCTGGGGTGCAGGCCAGGTAGTGGCTGAGCTTTGCTGTGATCTAATGAGTAACATATACAGTGCTTGCCACAGTCCCCCTCCCTCTGTGTAGTCCCTGCAGCAGCTGCACCTGAGCATGATGCTGCTGTGCAAGCCTTAAAAACCCCTCAGTTTTCTTCTGGGCTGGGAGGGAAGATGCAGCCCTTTCAGTGGGGACTCTAAGCATCCTCCTTGACTCCTTTTGATGTCACAGATATCTTACATTTCTTTGCTCCGTGCAGAGGTGCCTCAGTAGTTATTTCTGCAGTTGAGTTTGTAATTTGCAAAACGAGAGTATATTTCAGTAGTGATGGGTATGTAGAGTTAAAATATTCTGACACTGCAGTCAGTATTTTGTCCTGCCTTTCTGTTGCTATTTCAGCAGAGTAACCAAACCAAGGTTGGCTCCAGCATTGCCTGGGAGGGCTGCTCCCTTCAGCAGAGACCCACTCCACGTGAATGGCTTGTGAAAACAGGCAGCTTAGAACAATTCTCTGTGATTCTATTGCCCACTTTTGAAGCTCATTCTTCAGCAGCAGAGTCGAAAATGGTATTTTTATGACTAAAGGAAGGAAAATCCAAAAAATTCTTTTTACTCTTTAAAGTATAGAAGGGCAACATTTGATTTTTCTTTCCTTACAAACGATAGGATTTTGCCATTTCCTGACTTCCTAGAGAGTTATATATGGCAAAAAACAGTCTGTGATGGGGCAGGGCAAGAGCCTTGTGAGCTACTCTCTAGATTCTTTCTCCAGTTCAGAGAGCAAAGCTAGCATGTGTTTCCAGGTCAAAATGTAAGATTTACATTTTAGGGAGATTCTGAGATTTGTTTGTGACTTCCAGCCCAGGAAAGCTGAATTTGCAAAGACATGGCAAGGCGTAAAGCACAAGAAACACATTTCATGGTGCAGCAGGGCTCTGAGTATTTCCCAATGCATTGTGCATTCCTGGAAAGGGTCTTATCGTTGAGTATTTTCTAGAGGTTATGGCAGGGAAGATGTGGCTCAATACACCCAATATCAGAGTGCTGGAGCCTGCCTGTTATATAGTGTCCTGCCTAAAACTGCTTGCTCAGTGAAATGAGGCATTTACCAGCTCAGCACTAAACTGTAGTCTCTCCTGCATTCCTGTGCAGGGAGGGAGGGAGTGGAAAATCCCTCCCCAGGCCTCTGCACCCTGTGTGGGAGGCAGGGCTGGCACCCGGGTGGGTGGCAGGAGGAGGAAGGTCTGTGAAGAGAAAGGATCAGGCAATGCTTCATTTTAACACTTGCCCCTTTTCCTGCAATGATCCCTGTCTCTGAGCAGGTGGAAAGAGAGATGTGCTGGAGGGTCAGGGTGGTGCAGGAGCTGTGCTGGTATGGGGGGGCACAGCTGTAAAACCCAGTAGGAGAGGTCATACTCTTTACAAATTTAATGGCCATGCTGGGTTGTTCTGTCTTCTCATTTTCCATCCCTGACACCTTGTATAATTCACCTTCTAGGCTAAAGTTCCTTCTTAGAGATGTGGTATGTGTAGTTGGCAAGGGTGCCTTAAATCCAGTAAAATTTGATAAACAGAAGGGAAATAAGGCAACAGGTGACACTGCTTTAAGAGGAGCTGTAAGACAGAAAGTTCAAGAGGAGAGGGAGGTGATGAGGAGGAAAGACTCGAGCCCTTAGAAATCATTCTGTCTTCTCATCTGCAGGGATGGACTGCTTCTGTCTGCAGGGTTTAATTTCCTGTGAGCTTTACATCACAGCCTGGATGTGGGGAGCAGAGCAGGCAGAGGGAGCAGGGGTGAGGGGTAGCCCTGACGTTGGGCTTGTCAGCCCTGGGTGGCTTTTCAGGTGTTCAGAACAGTGGGATGTAGCTTTTCACCAGCATTTAGGAGCTGAGAGAATTTCCCTATGTGAGAGACAAGGCAGCCTCCTTGTACAATACATATTTGCAGGAGTGGAAGGAAGCTAAAATTATCCTGACAGCTATTGTTTGTACATATAATTTTCTTGTGGTTCTGTTAAAGTTGGGCTTCTTAAATAAGCACTTTGGAAAAACAAGAAGCCCCTCGTGCTGTGTGAAGCACATTACATTCAAGTGACTCTCAAGACACCAAAGGTGTTTGTTTTTATCAAACCATCCTGGATAAGAGCAGTCCCTTGGTGTGCTCTGCAGCCAAGCTGGTTGTGCTTTACTTGTATTCTGTATGTGTTCAGTGGAAAAAATGAAAACTTGAAGTAGCCTATGCTGATGTCAAACAGGACCCCCCTGCATGATGCTGTATTGGGATGTGAAGAAAAAAAAATCCATCATTGAATTTTGCTATCTTTCTGCAGTGTATTTTTCCCTAACTTGTTTAATGTGTGTGGATGAGCTAGTAATGACAGTGGTGGAAAGTACGGAGTTGGAAAAGGAGCATCTTCTTAGTGTTGTTAAGAGTTCTATTGGTTTTATTTATTCCCAGTTAATGCACTTGCAAGGTCCATGGAGAAGTGGCTTTGGCAGCCTCCCTGGGTTTGCAAAATTTCCCACAGAGAGGCAGCCCCCTGCATGATGAGTTTCAGCATATGGGTAATAGCCTGTAGTCATCTTCTGTGGCTTTCTTGGGACTAATACACAGCTTTGAAGCAATGTTAAGAATAAGCACGATGCAGTTTGTACTGTAGTAACTTGTATTATCTTCCAAACAATATTTCTATAAGAATTGTAAAGATTCCCCCCTTCCTGCCCTTTATAATTTTTCTCTGGGTGAAGCAAAGCAATCTTATCTGTGTGAATTACATGTTGAAATAGTGTAAAATAGGTATGAGTTTCTTAATGGCTGTAGTTTTCAATCTTATCTATGTTTCTGTGTTTCCCTCAGAAAGTAATGACAACAGGAGATTTCTGATGGATAACAAAATTCAGTATTTATCCAAAAAGTGTGTCTCCTGCAAGTATAGAGGAAAAATGAGGCACAGGGCACTTAATAAGTGTGTATGTGACGTAACTAATTACTACAGTCAGGTCAGGGCTGTAAATCTTATTGATTGCAAATTGCATGCATAGTTATTCTTTATACTTCTAGTATATGTATGGACAAAACACTTTCTTTTTTTTTTGGGGGGGTGGGGGGGTTGTACCGGCAAATATGCACTTAGGGAAATGCCTTATATTTAGAAGCTGTACATTTCATGGCTCATGTAGCTGCCCTTGGCACACATCAGTTTGAAAGTGAAATTGAAAGGAGCAGGTAATCTTATTCTAAGTGTTCCAGGTCTAAGCAGTTCCTGAGAATCGCAGTTTTGATTGTTTCAGCTGCCTGCAGCTTATGGGGAAGGTTGAGTGGCATCACTTGATGTGTTTTTCATTGATTAGATTAGATTACAGGCTAATTTAGCAGTCCAGACAGCCTGTATCACCTTTCAAAGATAAAAATCAGTACATCCTCTTCGCAGTAATTCTTGTGTGAGTCCTCTGTTTCAGTTACTCTAAAGAAAATAAGGCAGTTTTGGGAACACATTCCTGGATTTATTTGGACCAAGTACAGGGTGCCCTGTCAACCCACCCATCCTGGAAATCATATACTAAGCCCTATAGAAGCAACTTACTACCATCTCCTTAAGGGTGCTTAGAAGATTAAGTATGTCTAGAGACATGGGATTCAATTGCACACACAGATTATACATGTTAAGTATCATTAGAAAAGAAAAAGCATGTTTTAAAACCCCAGTAGTAATTTCTTAGTGAAAATTAAATTTAAATCTTGGTAAAACTCTTTAAAGAATCTTTAAACCATGAGAGTAAAATTGAAAGCTGAAGGCTTCTGCTGTGGTTAATAAAAAAATGTTTGTATCTTAATTTTGCTAGGGCAGGTGCCTTTTCACTGAAGGCCATTTCCACCTTCTCAGGACAGCATTTTCATACAGGTGATGCCAAGGGCACTGGCCTCTTCCCACCCCTGCTGCCCACTGGGTTTGGGTCAGAGACACCCACTGCATGTCTGTCCTGAGGGAGCTGATAAGGAGTGTCCAGAATGCAAACCAGTTTGGATTTGGGACAGCCCAGCTCAGGTGCTGATCCCAATAGATTGATGGTTTCAGGTGTATTGGTGTAAGTTGGGAATGAGATTTAACTTCCTTTTATTCTCTTAATCTTGCTGTTTTCATAATACATGGTGTGGAACTTGCCCTGCTTATAATGTATCTGTAAATTTGGCTGTAAGTATAGCATCTGTTTGTGTTCATTTAGAGTTCATAAGTATTGGAGAGTTTACTCTATCTATTTGTATCCTGTACAGTAGTCAGTCTGTTTCCAGGCTTTAAGAACACATTATTTCCATTCCATTTTTCTAATTTAGATTTCTGATCATAGGATTATTTTGTCCTTTATTCTGCAAGATTATGTTGCCATGGCTACTTGTTAGAATTGGTACAGCTACTTCAGTAGAGGGAAATTGGAGGAAACAGTAGTTCAAGAGAGCAATAGCATAAATGAACAAAATGTGATGGGAACAAAGCTGTCCCAGTACAGCATTGAAGACTCTGGCTTTCCAAGTCTGAAACAATTCCTCAAGCATCTCAGAAAAATAGTTGGTGAAGAAGGGATGGTAGCAGTATTTCTAGAATGTGCAGAAAGTCCTTTAGCTACTTATCACGTAGAGTTTGTGAGTAGCCCATAGAACACAGCTTTGCTGGCCTTGACATGGTGGGTGGAGGTGAACCAGGTTCTTCTTTTAGCCCCTTCCAACCCCTCACTGGTGTCACTGCAGCAGCTGTGGCTGGTGTGAAGTGGGCTTCTCTTGGCTCAACTGTGTCACCTCTCCAAACCTTCAACTGTGAGCAGAGAAAAATACTTCTGCCAGCATAAGGTGTGCCTGTGCTAAGGGTCTTTCCCAGGACATCTGTTCTTAGAGCAATCAGGGAGAGCACTGTGCTGTTATGGCAGATTGGGAAAGAGGTAAGACTTGAAATAGGAGGAATAAATTGACTTGTTTTGGCAGAGGCACAAAGTTTGTTGTAAAGATAGGAAGGAACGTCAGGGAAGTGGCAGCATTTGGTACATGCCTTGAGGAGTGTCACTGCAAGCAGGGAGGCAGGTTGAAGATGTTCAAGGTGAGACATGGCTGATTTGGGCTAGAGAAGTCTTTAAGAAACTACAAAGAATGTAGAAAACATGGAGTACTACTTGTCATTCGTGCTACATGTTGGTAGATGTGTTGTGAGCCTCCTTCAGGCTCTTGAATGAGTGTGTCAGCTGCTATTTTGCAGGACCAGGAAAGCTGTTCTATGAGACCATATCTCTATGCTTTAAAAGATGGTTAACAGCTTAGCCTCCTTTACCTTGCACTTCTGGGAGAGAGGATTAATTGAAATTATGACATCCAGCATCTTGCAACATCTCTGAATCCAGCAACACTGAGTAATGAACTAGGACACAAAAGTTTGCTTGTGGGGGAAGTTAGGAAAAGACAAAATTGGTTTGTTCATCATCCAATTAGCAACCAAAACATAATTTTTTCCAGAACATAAGATAATAAACTTGCTTAAAAAGGGTTCAATCAGCTGTGACTAGTTCATCGGATTGCTTCAACACTAGATATTGCTTCGCTGTTTGGTTAAGTTTGTTCCTTAACATAAATTCAATTAAGGGACATAATTTCCACATAACTCTTTGGCAGATACAGATTTCTGACTGCTGCTACTGTACCCTTCTGTTACAGTCTGGCTTTACTTTTGTCTGTCTAGAACTTGAACTACTGAACTGTTTACGGCTTTGTTGCACATATGCTAAGGGCACAACAAAGTAGGTCACTGCCAAAGCAGCACATCTGTATTGTACTGTTAGGTAAAATGGAGTTTTTAATTGTAAGGAAATGAGCCAGAAAAGTAGATGTGGAAAAACTGTCTCTGGTTAGAAATGATTAACATAGAGCACACTCCTTCTAAAAATGGTACACAGGTTTTTGCTGAACTGTTGGAAGTCGTGCTTCTTGGCAAAGCTCTAGAAGTCATCAGAACTAAAGCTGTGGCTGTTTATTCCTCTCTGCTCTGGGATATTTCCCTCTGAAGATGACATGTATTTGAGCAGTGAGGCAGCTTCAAAGCAGCACACAGATGAGTAATGTGTGTGTGTGCATCTGTATGAACAGCTTTTGATGACTTAAATGGCAGACTGAAAATTGGCAAATTCCTGGTATGTTGTAAGTACCTGAAAAACAGAAATTTTTTTCTCCAAGTATCAGAAAGCTAGAAATGCATCATAACGTAAAAATAAAATGTAGAAAGCCAGTATCAGAATATAAATTATTTTCTGGCAAAGGAGACACAACTTACCTGATTTGCTTCAACAGGTAACATGACCTCTTTGGAAAATTTATCAGCCTCATGTGCCCTTTCAGGGAAATGGGACCATTAGTTAAACTTTATGTTCCATTTGCCATAGGCATATACAGCTGGTGCAGTACCTATTTTGGCTTTTAACATAATCAAGAAGTTATGAGAGAGCATGGAAAAGCTACGCCATGGAAATAACGCATCTCCACTTTAGTCTGAATTATTTCAAGAATTGCTATTTCCAGGATGATTTACTATACTGACGTGTGTTTAAACTGCCATTGGCTCAGATTCTGCAAGGGGAGCAAGAGACAGCTGTGTGAAGTGAAGATGCTGGAGAGGTTTAGAGTTACCCAGCATGTATCTTATGAGGCTGCTTTAAGCTAATAGTTTTAACTTGGTGAAATTTTAATCTGTTTATCCTGGGCTTTGGGCTTTAGTTCCCATGAAACAGCCCAGAAGGACAAAGCTAGCAGAGAGACTGGCAGGATTATCATGGCAGATGTGATTTCCCTTATAGCAGGCAGCTTCCCTTTGGTCTGACTCTTCCCAGGCAGAAGCCAGAAGGATCCTTCTCTTGCTGATGTGAAGCCAGAGGAGGTATTTAAGTATTGGATGATCAGAAGTATTTTCCAGGAATAAGGTGAGCAGGATTTGCTTTCAGTACTCGTGGCTTGATTTCTTTGTGAGGTTTTTCGGTTTTTTGTTTGGGGGATTTTTATTTGGTTTTTTTGTTTGCTTGTGTGGGGTTTTTATTTGATTTTTTTGTTTGTTTGTTTGTTTGGTTTTTTTGTGGAGAACGCTGTGAACAGACAAAAAGGTTTCCAAATTACAATTGTTTTCCAAAGAACACATTATTCTTGGTAACTACCTGTCCCTTTTAACCTACTTGTCCTGTCTCATGTAGTGGTAGACTTTCCTGGTGCCCACTCTCCTCTTCCACCAGTGAGGGGTGGCTGGGATGGAGAAGTGTCTGCAGAAACCCTGCAGGATTCCTACCACATAAATATATGTTTGGGCAGAGATACAGACCATGGGATGTATTTATATACATATTTCTGTAATGAACAGTCCCATCCACAGGTATTCCTTGTTTGATGCTTGACCTTCACATGTGCTTAGGGCCAGCACGGCAGCGTCAGGCTGCTGGGGCTTTGCCAGGTCTGCAGAGGCTGAGCTGATGCCTGCTACCCATTGGGTCTCTCTGCTTTTGGAATGTCATGGTGGGCTGTTCTAGCTCAGCACTGGCGAGGCTGTGGAGTCTCCCTCACTGGAGATATTTAGGAACAGTCTGGATGTAACCCTGTGCAATGTGCTCTAGGGAGATCCTGCTTAAGGAGGCAGGCTGGACCTGTGGTCCCTTCCAGCCTTAACTGTTCTCTGATTTTGTGATTCTTACTCTGTATCTCACCACTGGGAAGACTTTTCCAAAGCTGGGGATGTGGCTGTTCATGAGCTCTGTTCCTAAAGTCAGGAAAATGTGCTTATGCAAGAGAAGGGAAGCAAGCTTCAAGCTGGAATGACTTAGATGATGACAGCAGGCTCTTCATTAAGAGCACAGGTGTTATTACTGTGTTTTGCCCAAATTAAACTCTTCTAGATTTTAGAAGTTTAGGTAAATAGACAGTCAAACAGTTGATGTAACTCAAATTTTTGAAGTCCTGAGTATAATGGTGAGGAGTGACATAAGCAACACTTAAACCTGATGAAAGACCTAAAGGTGCTGCTGATGTCTCAGCTAATAAGCTTGAAGCCACTGTTGCTCTCATGGCTTTTGTTACTCTTTTCTTTGCAGGAATAGTGGTTGGCTTGCAGGCTGATGCTCTTGGGGTGTTTGTAAAACACAGCTCTCACCTAGCTCTGGGGAGGAAATCTCTATTCCTGCCTTGAAAGAGGTAAAAAACCTCATGGTAACTTCAGCCTTCTTTATGTTTGTGAAATGCTGAAGAACTGTCAGGCCAAAAATGGCCATAAAAGCAAATAAAATTAAATGCAGGAAGAGTGCAAGTGAAAGCATTTGTAGTTTTAAGAAGCTCCCTGTTGTTTGGCTCTCTGAACAGCTCTCTGTATAAATAAGCCAGACCTAGGTGATGTGTGAGGACAGGTCATAAAGAAAGCATTGCAGTAACAAACCAGTGGAATTTCTATTTAACACATTAAAATCAAACCTGAAAGTCTCCATTAAGGAAAGTCATAAATTGAAGTTCTAAGAGATGGCATATAAAATATCCCTGAAACTAAAAATTATCATCTGACAGTTTCATGTTTCCCTTTCACTCTGTTATATCTATTTTAATAAACATGTGGGATAGATTATCAAATGAACAGCACTTTTTTTTATGAAGTCTTGAAGAAATAAATAGTGAGTCTGAGCATATTATAAATTACACCCAATAAAAATAAACTGAAATTGATTCTGGGCTTTGCCTGTGTTTGGACTGCATTGCTAGGATCATTCTGTGTTGATCTTGTTTTATGTATGTATTGAACTTTTCTGCTAGTCATACCATGAAACGTTAGTATTTAATGCTTGAGTTTTCACTCAAGTACTACCAGAGCTTCTTGTCTATGTGCATAAATAGACCTTAGAGAGATTTCAGGATTCACTCTCTTTACAAATGACTGGGGAACAAATACCTTTTGGTTTTTGAGGGAGGAAAGGAAGGGCTAACTTGAAAACACGCAGGTTTCTGTGGGAATTTTTATGATATTTCAATTTGAGATGGCATTTTATATCTAAAAGTTAATTAATTTTCTTTCAAAAGGCTGATTTGAACTCGCATTTAAAACCTTTTATAAGTAGAATTTTCTGTGTGGAAGAGCAGAGAATTACCCAATGTACCATCTCCTCATAGAAAATCTTTGCAGTCACACCACGTTTATCACAGGAAATTCTCATAGCCAAAAAGTTTTGACCAACTCAATGTAGTACTTTGTTTCCATTTTGTTAAAAATACAGTTAGTTTCAATAAGTGCAGGTATTTATTGAGTTGTTTGGAAAATTTAGATATGCTGTTCTCCTTAATCACTTTGTTCTGTTACTTTTCTATCAGTATGCACAGTGTATGAAGTGGATAAGGATGTATATTTGGTATGAGCCAAGACAGATATGCTTCCAGTAGAGAAGTCACAAGAGATACATTATATGAATTCCCTTAAGACATTTACATTTGATCTTTTCAGTTAGTCATACTTCTGGGGGGAATGCTTCCTTGTTTCTCTGAAACTCACAGTAGAAACCTTGAATATGGGAATGAGGAAGAGACTTCTCAAGTCTCTAAAACTTGCATAAAATAGCTCTTTTAGGTGTAATTTTAATATCTTCTCAATGCAGCTGTAAATTAAGTTGGCCTCACTGCCTTTTCAGCTTTTGCTGTGTTAAAGACTTCATGTAGAACTCTGTATGTGCAAGAATCAAGTTCATGAAACCATAAAGGCTTGGAAATTGCTTCTGTGGGGAAATATGCAATATATTATTTATTTTCTTTTTGCTTTCTTTCTGTTCACTTTTGCATTGGCTGCTGTTGGTTTAGGAATTCCATTAAAGTGCAGCTGTTAAATTCCAGAGCTGACCTCGCCCTGGTGTGGGCACAGCTGTAAAGGTCTATCAGCAGTATCAGAGAGGCACAAGGGGCAGGTGGGCACACACAGTTTGCAGGCATGTTGTACATGCACTTGCTCATATCCAAGACACAATTTGTTTGTTGTCAGTGCAATGTAGATTAAGTTAATTGTTCTTTTAAAACAGAAATAAACAGAGTCTTGATTTTCCATGCCCTGAAGGAGTCTCAGGGTTGATTCATTTGCTGAGATGCTTTACAGGAGGCTGCACCTGCAATTTTGGTTTTTCTCAGGGTCTGTGTTTCCCACCCAGACCCTGCTGTCCCTGTCTGGTTGTCTGTGGCCGAGCCTCTGGTGGTGAGGTGGTAATGGCCAGGCTGGTGGGGACAACCTGCCCTCTGCTAGAGAGTGCCAGGAAGGGCAGTGAACATGGAGCAGGAGGTAGGATAGTGAAAGCCACCTTGTCTTCAAGCTGGCATGAATTTTCACATAAATTTCCATGGGATTAGGATATTCTTTAGCAAGCAATAATCACATAAATCACTGATGGAAAAAAAAAAAAGATGCTGATACAGCTTTATCTTTCCCCTGATACCTACACTTCCCCCAATACCTACATATTGATTTCCCTTTAAAATAGTATGGACAGCTCTTTGGTCCTGCCTGGGTGACTCACTTGGCTGGCTCTCTGCTCCGGGCTGTCCATGGAGTCTCTGTTATCGTGGTGCTTTCCTGTGCTGAGCAAACCTGGCTCCGTACTCTGCCTCTCCAACCTGTCAGGTTCTCCCTCCTCCCTTCCTGTTCTTTCAAAGACCAATGAGCAAAAGCTTTGTAAAATACATGTGGCAGCAGTTCAGTCTCCAAGTTCAGTCATTTTGTGCAATAATAATTGATAAAACAACTGTTTCTGTACTTACAGTTCTGTGCTAATCACAAAGGTTGAATAGCTCTGCACAGGCACATATGTGCTTAAGTTGTGGGTACTTGTATCAAATTAGAAAGTATCAAAAGGTTTCTTCTACAAACCTCCCTGCTTTCCCTTAAATTCCAGGGCGACAGATCAACAGCTTTTTAAAGCATGTTTCAGGTCTTCTTTCTTGTTCAGAGCTAAGCCCTGACCCCTTCAAGAGCAGAAACACACTAAAAATAATGTTCCACTGGAGCAAAATGCGGTCACTGTTTGTGGAAACAACCAAACTGTAGTTTCAGGTGGAGGCTGGTTTATGAAGTTTATGGGGTTTTTTATTCCAAAAAGCTGCACCCAGCAGAGATTTGACCCCTTTCTATTTGAACAGGAGGTTTGTAAGTGCCCTCATGCCCTCTCTGTAGAACTGTCCATGCATAAATGATTTCCCAGGAGAAATCTGAGTAACTGCCTTGGTGTCATTGCAGTATGTAGTGCCAGACTGTGACAGTCATCAGAGGTACTCTGGGTTTGCAGAGTACACCCAGCCCAAAGTCTCTGCATGGCTTGTCCCTGACCCGACAACACAATCTCCTCACTGGGTTTTCTGGGTATCATTTGCCTTCTTTCTGACTTTTGACTGCATCATTTAGGATTCGAGGCAACACCAGAAAAATTTTGATGTTTATCAGCCTGATTATGCAGGAAAACCTGCAGTTGTAGCTGAACGAGTAATTGCATAATCAAAACCTTGGCTTGCTGACTTTATCCCGGCTGGCTGCTTTGTGTGTCTGAACGCTGGCAGGTCCCTGCTGGGGCTGAGCTGTGCTTCCATCAGCTGCTGATGGCTGCCTGGCTAACAGCCAGACCTGAGGGCTTTCCTTGTCTCTAAAGAGGTGCAAATCTGTTACCACAGTTAAGAGATATTGAAAAGGGACAGAACTGGTATCATCACAAGAAGGTTGAAGCTGCAGGTCTATAAGTTAAGCCTGAGGTCTCAGTGGAATTTGGGTTAGCTCAGAAGTCCTGAAGTCTCCAGGACTGGAATGAAACACAATTACCTTGTGGGTTTTTTCTTTTAAATATAGGTATCATTAGAAAACATGGAGAGCTGAAGCTAAGCCATAATGTTAAACCTGAAATCTTAGCTTTGGAGGGTGCTGCAAAGAAATGTTTTACAGTGTTACATGAAGAGTACCCAGTTAAAATATAATAATTGATTCTGAAAAGTCAGATGAGACACAGCTCTGCAATAATAATGCCATGTGTTTTGAATGTTATTGCCATTATAAATGATAGAATAACAAAAAGCAAATCTGATTCAACAGCACTTCAGCTGCAATGCCTCTGGCATTGACTCCTTTGGGGATCCGTTCTGGTGGAAGGACCCCTGTGGTACAGCTTGAGCCCTCTGAATAGCCCTGCTGAAGGATGTGTGTGAGCCACAGTGGCCAAGGAGGCTGGAGAAAAGAGGGCCTGTTAGTCTGCTTGCTCTGGGGATGGGAGTGGTTTGCACAGTCACAGAACTCTTTAGGTTAGAAAAGACTCTAAAGGTCATTGAGTCCAACTGCTAACCCAGCGATGCCAAATTCACTGCTAAACCATCCCTACATTCCACATCCACGCATCTTTAAATATATTCAGGGATGGCGACTCCACCACTTGCCTGGGCAGCCTGGTCCAGTGCTTGATAATCCCCTTTCTGTGAAGAAATTTTTCATACTATCCAATCTAAACCTCTCCTGGCACAAACTCACAACCATCTCTTCTTATCCTTTTATTTGGGATAAGAGATTGACCCCCATCTTGCTACAAACTCCCTTTAGGGAGTTGTAGAGAGAAATAAGGTCTCCCCCTGAGGCTACTTTTCTCCAGGCTTAAATACTCCCAGCTCCCTCAGTTGCTCATTATAAGACTCCTGCTCCAGACCCTTTCCCAGCTCCTTTGCCTTTCTTTGGACATGCTTCTGTCCCAGAACCATGTTCCACCATGTCCCTGTTTAGGTCCAGAGGTGGGCTTAATATAGTAGGTAGTGAAGGGGATGGAGCCTGGGAGGCACTGCCAGCCCCCCTCAGACCAGCTTTCCGTCCAGCTGCCTTGTGCTCTGGCTGGATCCATCGTTTCTATGCACAGGTATTTCCTGAAAGTAAAGGAGGCCCTGTGAACAAAAATACTCCACTTTGTAGGCTGGAGCAGGGTGGGCAGGCAGCAAGGCCAGGCAGAATGCCCCGACCTGCTCTGCAGTGCTTGTGTAGGCTGAGCTTTAGTGTGTGTGTAGGTTCCTCTTCCACATCCTGGTCCTGCAACTACATAGATGAGGATGACCTTTGCATATATAATGTCTTTCATGTTGATTTCATTAAGGCTGAGTTTGGGTAAGGCTATGCAAGAAGAAGAGCTGTGACTTTGTTTACTTTCTCCTGTGGGCACGGGAGTGCTGATTGTACTATATAAAGCTGCTTGCTGTTGAGCCTATCCCCGTTCAAGGTGAGGAGAAAAAGTGTTCATGTTTTTATTATCATTCCTCCCTCCCTCCCTATGCTGCACCAAAACAAACAAGCAAATGGTAGCAATTGCCAAGGAGAGAAGCAGCATTTTGCAGATCATAGCTTTTTTTTGCTAGGAAACACGTAGCCATGTTTAATTTCTTTTTAAAGAGTGGCAATGTTGAATATACAAATTAAACTCCAATTTACACAGTTGAGATTTCCATGAGCACTTCACACAAGTATTCTCAAAGTGCAATGTTTTGAGATAATGACATTTGCTAGGAACAGTCTTTGGGGAAATGGGACAAGCCTTGTGTTTGTACCCTTCCCCCTTTGACGCCAGCCTGTGTCAGCCAGTGCTGCGGCCAGCTCTGAACAGATCAGCCTTTGTGTCCCCAGCACAAACATCCCCTCTTCTTTCTGAGGGAATGGGCAAAATAGGCTCTGACCAGCACAACCAGCTGTTTGCAGCTTGTTGGGCAGCAGAAGGGAGACAAGTGGCTCCTCTGTGTCCCTGTTAAAATGCTGCTACAGAGCGAACTGTCGAGCAGGCAGTGAAACAGCTTAAGTCTTTACAAGCCAAAGTTTAATATCGGCTATGAGGTACTTCAGCTGTGTCACAAGACTCCCCAGCTTGTGCTGCAGAAGTTTTTGCTCAGGTTGGAGGCCCAGAGCTGCTTTGCTGCCCTAGTGCTCTGAGTGGTGCAGAGGTGCGTTAGTGCCCAGCAAAGACACTGCCTGGTTGTTTCCTTCCCTGGCAACTTAAATCTTCAAGTGTTTAATGGTAATGCCTCTTACGGGAACGATTTAAAACTTACAAAAGCCAGTAACAACATCTGCCATTGTTACTTCAGAAGGTGTGCCCTTGTGAAATTTCGGAGGAGATCTGGAATGATGTAGAGAGTCTAATTCTGCCCATTTCATTTATATGATGCTTTACACTGATACTATTCAAGTGCTTGGTATTTTTACTATTCTTAAGTAAACTCAGACTTGAGTTACTTTCCCTGGCCCAAGACTTATTCACCATTCTTCCTGAGTGTGGTGTAGCTTGCAGGACCTTTATCCATCAGCAGCAGAGAGGTGGGGTATCTGGGACTGTATTCCCAGCTTTGCCAGTGTTGTTTGCATGGCTTCTTTGGCTTTATCTCAATAATGCATCAGAGGAAGAGCAGGAAGAGGAAGATGCTTAGAAGCCATTGCTATCCAGAGCGCTGCTCAAATGCTGCACAGGTTGGGATCCTCACTGCCTGTCCTTGCCACTCAGCCTGGCACCTTGTAAGCTGCTGAGGTTAATGGGGCTGAGCCTCTGTAGCCAGGTGTGGAGTGCTCCCATCACCAGGGCAAATGCTTTTCACACCCTACCTGTCATGTTGGGAGTGTGGTGTGATTTCTGTGCGCACTAGGTGTGCTCCAGTTCCTTCTAACTCAGTTAATGATGTGGAGCCAGGCTTGGGATGTGGGCAGCCATGGAGCTGGATCCGACAGAAAACGAGGTGTACGTCACCTCCAAATGCAAGTGTCTTTATTTGCAGCAGTGGTGATGGACTGTGAGAGGTGGGCCCAAGCACCTGGCACCCAGAGTAGGCAGTACTGGTAATGTCCAGTAACACTAATTAAAAACTGAGTGCTGAAAAAGCTTTGTGCTGGAGTCAAAGTCCTTTCTTTGTTCCTCTAGCTCCCTTATGCTGATCCTTCTCTGCTTCTCTGTGGTTTTGGGCTGGGCTGAGCTTCAGCAAATAAAGCCTAGTGAAACCTGTCTTTTTAGACCTGGTGTGGCACGTTTGCTTTTGGGTCATGGTTTTTGTTGTTCATACTGTAGAGGTAACAACAGGTCTTGATGCCTTGATGTGTGGGGTCCTGGCATGGTCTTCCCTCTGGGGCAGAGGATCACTGAGCCAGCACAGTGTGAGGCTGGATTGGGGCTGGGATGCTATCCTCATGCACTGATACTTTTATATCCTGTAGGGCAGGAGGGAAAGTGCTCCACTGCTACTGTCAGAAATCTGTCTCCTGGGTAGTTTCAGTCCTTGTTGGGCAGCCAGACTGCAGCCCAGGCTTCTGGGTGGATTTAATTTGAGGGCTAATGTCTGAAATACAGCCTTTACTCTTTAAGGACTGTTATATAATTGCTTTAGGCTTTTGCTTGAAAGGATAAATAATTCTCCCCTTTCCTCTTTTTTATTATTAATTTTATTTATAAAATAAATACATAAAATAAATACATAAAAATGTATCTTTGAGTGTTGCCTTTATAGTGTAATTTTTTATTCATTGTGTAGTGACCTTTGCCACCCCTAAAATCTTAATTTCTAATTCTGAGCATTAGTGGTAATAGGCAGAGAGAGATGCTTGTGATTTTGGTTTTGTTTTCCCCTTTCTCAAATGTGTTCAGACCTTTAGAAAGGATTTTTCTTATTTTAGGCATGTAGGCTATGCTGAGCATGTCTTCTCTCAGGATCATGGGCAGAATGAAACAGACTGAGTGATTTTTGGGAGATGCCACTCTCCTTCCTCACTTACTGCAGGGATACTAGCTTGGCTTCCAGTTACACATCTTAGGTGGTTAAAGCTATGTGACATATATTCCCTCCCTTGAAGTGTTTTTCCTTTGCAACCCAAGGACAGTTCTGTATCCTTCAGTTCTCATTCAGTTACATGGTTCTCCCAAAATGGAATTTTGTGTCAGGCAGGATATAGTCCAAAGAGCATAAAGTGCTATATATCTTTGTTACAGTAATAATACAAAAAACCATATATACTGTTTGAGAATATTAGCATGTAATTGTGTTGTGTGTTGGCCTTGGCAAGAGACTTGCATGAGCAAAGCCCATCCCTGTGCTGCAGTGCATCTCTCTGTGGTTGCACTGAATTGTCTGATGCCGTGCCAGAAGCAGATTATTAAAACTTACATGGGTTAAAAGTATGCTTTAGAAAAGATGTCATCTCAAATGCTTCCCTTCTCTGTGCTGAAGCTAACAGAGCAGGCTGGAAGGCAGTTGTGCCTGCAGAAGGGAGTCGTGGACTCCAGCACAAGTGCTGAGGCTGGAGGAAGAACCCAGCAAGATGGTTTTGTCACTGAAGCCAGTGTGTTGTGAAACTGCAGCTGAGCTGATCAGAACTTTCCTGCCATCCTCCTGGCCTTGGCAGCTCATTCCTGCTCCTCCACCTGAGCTCTGCCAGCTGCTTCCCTGTGGCCAAGCTGTGTTGTGTGTTCCAGGTCCCCAGGTCGGCTCTCTGGGTGGCAGCAAGGCTGTGAGAAGCTCAAGTCATTGGAGGTCCCTTTTGTGGGACAGCTCATTTTTGAGATCCATGTAAAGCCATTGTGAAACTGCACCCATCGTGCTGAGGCTTGTCTTGTTACTGTCAACATGCAGTGGATGAAATCTGGCCCCAGATCAAACACTCATTGATGGAGCCGGGCCAAGATCTCTCTTAGTGTTGCAAGTTGTGCCACAGCTGAGAAAAAAAAGACCTTTTCTCTTTTTTTTTTTTGAAGCGCTAGACTTCTGAGTGATAATCTTGAATTTTCAGTGTTAATTGTGTCACCTACAAGTTAATGTGTGTTTCTCATCTGCTTTGTATTCTGCATATCCCAGCTTTTATATAGCCTTGTGTTGCTGTACAAAGGATGGATATAAATCTTTTATAGAGAATGTCTCCTGGATTGTGTGAGAGAGTGGGAAATTCTGCAGAAGTTAAAAGTAGCTGTCCTGAACAAAGACTGGGTCGATTTGACAGCGAGAGCAATGACCTTACAGTTGAAGTGAGGAGCAAGATCTAGAAAATCAGGCAGCCCCCAGACCTTCAATGGTCAAGGAGAGAACTGAGCCTTGTGCCATGGAGCAAAGCACAGCCTCAGCTGAGCCTCTGGAGCTGGGTGTGTTTAAGTGTTGATTTGCATCAGCACGGGAAGGGAGGCTGAAGTGCAGCAGCTTTACTTTTATACACCTTTCTTAGAGAAAAAATTCATCTTGTTCATGAATGGGTTTCTGTGCCAGTAGTCCCCTAGTTTTGTGTTCTCGTTAGCCATACATTGACACATCTTAAAAATTTGCACTGTGTTCCTGGGCATGCTAAATTTGGTCCACACTGTGCAGCTGCCCCCACTTTAAGTGTGGGAATTCTGTGATATTTTTTTTTTTTTAGTGTTTTAATGGATCCCAGTTCTGGATGACTTGTCCTGTGCTATATCCAGCCAAGCTTTATTTACTGTGCCTGGAGGCCATTTAAATACATTGACTTTTCCACCCATTTCATAGCTGTTTAAGTTGTTTTTTGAGGTCTACAGCCTTTCCAAATGCTTTTGTTTATTTATATTAAGTTTTTAAAAACACTGTATCCTTCTGTATTCAGTCTCTGTTGTATTAGTAACAAATTTGATTTTTAAAACTTGTTGCTTGTCACTTCTGTTGTTTCTGCTGTCTTATTTCTGAGTTTTTGTGACTCCAGCCTGAATGTTCTGGTTCTTTGCACCTTCACCAGTAGTTTGTTCTACTGCCTGCTCTTCCAACATACTAAATTAATCAGGCACCACTATCCAGAATAGCAGGTGTTTGATTATTTAAAACCTTCCTTTCTTGAAAAAAAATTTTTTTAAAAAACAAAAAAAATCAGGAAGCACCCCTAGATTTGTAAGAAGCTTATCTTTAGTAGCTAAATTAGAAAATTATGAAGGTTCCAAAGATGTGTGAAAAAACCCACAAAACACAAAAAAAACCCCAAACAAAAAACCAACCAACCGAAAAAAAAAAAAAAACACAAAATGGGATTTGTAGGTTTGGAAAGCTCTGAAATGATCTTGAGAACTTGACTCACTTCTTGGATTGTGTAAAAGGGTGGTGACCCTTGGGTTTGATTGCAAGACTGACCGTCTCATGCCTGCAGGATGGCTTTTCATTTTCCTGTTCAGGAATTACTACTTATTTCTTAGCACGAGGCTTTCCAGGCGCTTAGCATGGCTCTTCCAGAAGATTGAGTGCTGCAATGTGGAATTATAATTTTTCATGATCCAACAACTTTATTGTATTGATCTGGTATGAGTTAATGCACACGTGAGAACTTGGGGTGTTGATTCCATTGCACTTAAAATTTCTCAAATGGTTGTCACTGGGGCACTGATCTCCTTCCACCCCAGCTGTGCATTCCTGACTCTTCTTCACCTGGTTCAGGCCTTTATCTGAGTTTCTAGGGGCCTGGCTCAGAGAATTACACCAGCAATAGTTTGGGGCTGTTGCACTGGCCATGCAGACCTGAACTGTCCCTTATACAGTGTTTTTGCAATCAGGCAGGGAGTTGCTTCACTCAGCTGAACATGAGGAGTGTTTGTGTTGTTTCATCCACAGGACGAAATTATTCCCTGCCTGAATATCTTTTCTGATTCCTTCACTGTCTTTGGCCCTGCCGTAGTTTTTCACCCTGTGTATCATCATCAGCCCAGCAGAGAAGGTGGCAAACAGCAGTTTGTGGATAGGACTCAGAATTTGGCATGGCACTTGAACCTGCTGGAGAAATCACTGTTAAATGCTGACTGGTTTCAGTTTTCAGGAGAGCATGTTTTTTGAGCAGTTGCTAAATGCAGTGCTTTTGGAGGGAGCAGCCTTCTTCACATTCTTATACATTGTTTTTATTTGGTGGGGTTTTTATTTCCCCTTAACTGATGTATTTTAGCATAATATCAGTTTAGCTGAAAGTTTCAAATTCTGTGAAAGTATGATAACAAGAAGCATTGTGTCTGAAACAGTGATTATCTCCTTTTTGGAGTGTTATTTGAATTCATCAACAAGACTAAAAAGTGCTAGAATGGGGAGGCCATGGAAACTCCTTGCTATGAATAGCCAGGTGACATCTTTCTAAACTCAGTTTGGGCATACAGACTGCAGGACCTCACGTGGCCCTTTTCACACTTTTATATTGGGGTTTGAGAAATATGCACAAAAGCTTACCCTTTGGAAGAGGACTGAACTACACCAGCCTTTTACTGAGGTTTTGTGTGAAGACCTGGTCAACAGTGAAGGCTGGAGATCAACACATGAACATGAGTTCCTGGGTTCACATTACCTTTCAAATATCCCTAAACAGTGTCAGGGCCAGTGCCCACAAGGAAAGTACACAGTGCAGGCAGCCAGAAAACCTTCAGGGAGTTTTGGCTGTGGAGCAGATGAATAGTGGCACTATGTCAGCTTATCTTAACAATTGATATGGTAAAATCACCTGGGTTTCCCCTCCTTTCCTTGTCTTCTCCTCCTCTCCCAGGTCACTCTTGTGAGCTGCCAGTGTCCCTTTTGTTCAGAGGGCTGTGGGGTGGTGGCAGTGACACTTGGCACAGGGTGAAGGTAGAGGACCAGACTAGATAGCTCTGCTTGATGTGCCCATGATGTTTTGTCTTTCCTTTTTTTCTTCTGTATATGAACATCAAATCTTACATGTTGCATCTCTCCATGTATTCCTGTAATTGTTCTTGCTCTTTCAAGCTTTTACAGGGCTCTGCAGGTTAATTTTTCTAGACCTCATGAGGTCTCTCTCCTTCTCCCTTTTTCTTTCTTTTATTTTTCCCTTTATTCTGCTTAAACATTAAGCATTTATCATTGCTTAAACAGCAATTTTCAATAAAAATATTTGTATCTTTGCTTTCCTGAAGTTGCACCCTTCCTGTGAATTGGGCTTTTGGTGGTCTCTGCCTTTTCCTGTAGGGAATAAGTCTCAGCTTTAGTGGAGGTAAACCTGGGTCTAGCTGCACATTTCTCACCTCCTTGGAGAGAATACTGAAAGTTCAGTGGCTCAGATCCTGTCAGTTTTGCACAGAACAGAGGAGGTGGGAGGATTTGGTATCTTTCTTGCAACATCAAAGGCAGCAGGAGGTGCAAAATGTGAGGTTGACCCAAATTTTTTTTTTTACTTTATATTGAAATTAGGCATTCTGAATCTGGAAAGGAGCTAAAATATTAGTCTGCCTTAGGTTATTTTGGCAAAAATGTGAGCCCTTTTTGCACCAGTAATGGTCCTTGAGAAGCAGGATGGACTTCAGAAAGTATGGTTTAATGTGCCATAGCAATTTGAACACTTTAAATTTGGGGTGAGCAAACTTAGCTAATAAATGCTATGATATGCTAATAAACGTGCTCAATATTGAAGTCTTTGTAAGTACTGATGTTTACTTCTGCTGCTAAGGCTACAAATCTCCTGAAATTGAGGTGCAAGTGGAGAGGTGGTAAATGTATCATTCACATAAAGAAGCATTCCTGAGAAAGTAAAAAGCACATCTCCAAATCCAATAAAAATTAGTGATGAAAACTCATCTGTCATCTAATCTCGGAGACCTGCCACAGCAGTGAAGCTAACAGCTCTCACTTCACTTCAGGATTCCTGAAGATGTAGCTTGAAAATACCGTTCTTATTTTCCATGACAGAAGAATACTGAGTTTCACATATGTTTCCAATTCACACATAAAAATAGATAAATGGAAATTTTTATCATCTATTAAAGTTTCAAAGGAAGTAGTTATGTTTACTTAATTAGCTTTGCTGTTTGAATATCTACAATCCATCCTTTACTGGCATATAGATTTAGTAAAGAATCTGTTACAGAGATGATAGCCCAGGGGGAGTGTGTCTGTCCTGTAAACCCTTTTAGCTGATGGATATTATGAATGTATGTGAAATGTCAGCTTTGTTCAAATGCAGGAATAAAGAATGCTTTTGTAATGTGCCTTTTTTTTAAATCTGGTGCTTGATCAGAGGTTTTGGCTTCACAAACCAAAGCAGTTGAGAGAGCGAAGAGGAAATAGTGTAGAAAACAAAGAACCAAAGCATTTACAAATCTTTTCAAAATGTCTGAGGCTGATGCCTGGAGAATTTGGTGGTGAGGATGTGTGGTCAGCTTAGCACACTGTTGTCTTCATGTGGGCTGTCTGCACCTGAAGTACAGAATACATAGATGTATTCTATGAAGTGAACCTTCATCCGTGTTGACAAGGAGCCCATCAGTTCTCTGTTTGCCTTTTCATTCTACTTTTGTGTCTTCTGGGTCACCATTCCTTGTATATTGTTTTCC
Source organism: Polioptila caerulea (assembly GCA_013397295.1). Taxonomy (NCBI): domain Eukaryota; kingdom Metazoa; phylum Chordata; class Aves; order Passeriformes; family Certhiidae; genus Polioptila; species Polioptila caerulea. The sequence goes on from VYXF01001702.1 coordinate 860,105, forward strand.
TGGTTCCTGCTCCTGGAGCAGTGTCCTCACTGCCACAAGTGCTCTCCTCCTCTTCCACAGACTGATTCCACAGCCACTGGAGGAAAGGCACTGGAGCTCTTGGCTTTGGGTTTTTTACACACTAGTTGAACTGCTTCACACACCTGTTACTCTGGTCCTACAATGTAAGTTATGAATCTTCTTGCTATTTATGTTTGCTTCACAGTAAATATGTACTTATGTCTGCCTTTTAAAAACCTACAGAAAGCACAATTTATGGACCCAGTGTGGGTTTAAGGATTGGATCTTTTACAGGCTGGCTAAGAAAACTGTCCTCTTATTCTGAGCAATGGTAATTTTCTTCCCCCAAGTGTCTCAGCTGCTGAAAAAAATGGGGAGAAGGCCTCCATTAAAGCAGCATATGACAAAGTCAGTATTAATTGAAGGCTGAAGCTGTGCATTGAGGTGTTCGTGCATAGTTTAATGTCTTTGAAGCTGAGCAGCAGAAATTCTCCCACTTTTAAAATCAGCAATCTCTTTCCCAATGTCCAGTTTTAATGGGACTAAAGTGCATTGGGAAGAACAAATAATGAAAAATGAAAGCAAGATATAAAGTCTGCAGAAGTTGTTCTGCCAAAGCCTTGCATCCACTGTGCTTGTAATAACGAAACAATTCTTTCTTAAATGGCAAAGTAACAAATATTATGGTTCATTTCAGTGGGATCTTTAAATATGGTTAGTGTTAATGTACTTTATTTGCCATAAGAGTGATTTTTTTAATTGCATCATTAGCAGAAGATCAGTTAGATTCCTTTGAATGTGCTATGTCTGTAGGAGATAAAAAATGGAAGAGATCATATGTATTTTCTTGAGTCTCAATCTCTTTGGAACCTAATCCAAAGCCTTCTTAAATTGCTAAGTACAAAGGAATCTTTTCATTGACTTCAGGTTTCTTTGGACAAGTCTTCAAAAGAAAAATTCATTTGGACAATTTCATTCTTGTTACAAATATGCAAACCTAAGTGCTATATGGAATTGGATTTGTGCCTACAAGTTTTTAAACATTTTGGTTGTTATTTGAATGATTAGGAGATGAGTAAGATTTTACATGTGTAAAACATATATGTTCTTGAGGTAGGTACCCTTGCTGGTGAATAGGATTTGGTGCATTTCTTTTGTGGCTGCCTGATAGACTGTTGGAATGGGACACCCCATTTCCTTGGCAGGTTCAGTGCTCTGAACTTGCACTGAAAGACCTAGAGGGACTCTTCATTTATTTGCGCAGCTCTTAAACTGAAGCAAGTTTCTTACAGTTGCAAACTTTCTCTATTTACTCAAGAGAAGGTTGTTTGAAAGTAGCCCATCTTTATGTGGGACTACTGGGGGTATTGGTATTTCAATCACTATTGTGGTGTCCTGGAGGATACTAATAACAGGGCAAATTTGATTGATTTTGTCAGTACGTTTTTACTACTTGAAGTAGCAAAGGCTTATTTAGAGCTGTAGGGGAACTAACAGAAAAATGTTCTGCCTTGCAATAGTTTTTAATGCTTCTGGGAGATGCAAAGTGTTTTGTTGACCCTCTAGCAGACAGACCAGAGATGTATTTTGTCTTGATCTTGTTATTGTGAAGGTATGAGATTACCTCTGAGAGGAGGAGAGCTAGAGAGAAAATTAGTCTTGGGGCTTACTCAGAGTCATTTGTCACTACTTTGTTGCCTTGAGGATTTTTTTGCTCTTGTTAAAAATAAAGACAAACCTCAGGGGGGTGGGGAGTCTGGACAGCATCTCATCAGTGTGTGGGAACAGCGTGGGCATTTGGCTTCTTGCAACATCCTGTTTCCCCAAGTTATCACAGCAAGTCTTTACTCTTTTTTCAGCCAGGCTTCATGAGTCCCTCCTCTCACCATGCCCTCCCATCTTTAACTCTTTTTCTTCCTGCCTTGGCTGGGAAGGAGGAGGACTTGACTGCTGTGTGCAAGGATGTTTTAGCTGCTGTTCCTTGTGGAGCTGGATGATGGAAGTTGAGGAACTTGGCTGGTGTGAATCCAGAAAATGATGGCTGGGTCAGGCCACTCCCAAAATGTGGGTTGTTGGGAGAAGAGACAGCTCCTGCAAGTTTGCTGGCTGTTGGAATCACATCTTCCTATGGGAACAGAGCTGGTGAGCATCCCTGGAGTGCCTCAGTGGGTGAAGGCTTCACCCCTGGCCTGGGATGAGGTGGTGAGCACACCTCCAGCTGCTGGAATGCTCTCTGAAGGATTTGTTTGGCAACAGGAAGCACACAGGGCTGCTGCTCACAAGCAAGCTGCTTTCCAAAGCTGTGGTGAGCACATCCTCATCCCTCAGCTCCCTCTGGGCTAGGACCACCCTTAGATACATTGGTTTGATCCTGTGTGTGTACATAAACACCCATACAGATATGGCTGGGTGCCTGCCACCCCAAGATTCTCTTTTATGCTGGCCAGTAACCTGGTATTTAGGCGTGTCATGGTTTAATCCAAGCCAGCAACTCCTCCCCACACAGTGCTCACTCATCCTATGGGATGGGGGAGAGAATCAGAAGGGTAAACGTGAGTAAACTTCGACTGAGATAAAGAGAGTTTAATAGGTAAAGCAAAAGCCACATGTGCAAGCAAAACAAAACAAGGAATTAATTCACCACTTCTCATGGACACACAGGTGTTCCTCCATCCCAAGGAAAGCAGGTCTCCATCACACATAAATGGTGACTTGAGAAGACAATTGCCATCACTCTGAATATCTCCCCCTTCCTCCTTCTCCCCCCAGCTGTATATACTGGGTGTGATGCTACCTGGTGCAGAATGTCCTTTGGGTCAGTTGGGGTCAGCTGTCCTGGCTGTGTCCCCTCCCAACTCCTTGTGCACCTCCAGCCTCCTCGCTGGTGGGGTGAGGGGCAGAAAAGGCCTTGACTCTGTGTAGGCACTGCTCAGCAATGACAAAATCATCCCTGTGTCATCAACACTGTTTTCAGCAAAAACCTAAAACACAGGCCTCACAGCTCCTCTGGAGAAAATTATCCCAGCCAAAATCACCATGGTGGGGAATGTATAAAAATCTGCCTGAGCATGAGGTGCTGTTCCTTCCCTTCGTATCCTCTTCTGCTCTGCATTGCTGGATCCAGGCATTGAACTCCAGCCACTGCACATCATTGCCACCACTGGCCTAACCCCCATGAATTTGCTTGAAGTTTTTTTTAAGCTCTGGAATACCCAAAGCTGTGCCTGCAGTATCTTGTAGCAAGCAAATGTAGAAGAAGAAATACTTTTCTTTTAAGCTGCCTAGCTGATAATTTCACAGCATGATCATTAGTTCTCTGGCGGGAAAAAATGATGAATAGTTGTTGTTTTCTCTGTCATTTCTATCATCAAACACATTATTTGAACATGTTCTGATATCCTCAGTCTACTGATATGTCTGGAAGCTGGCACTTACAGCCATCCTTTTAATCCTCACTGCCTTTTCTTATTTTTCTAAATCCTTCTTAAGATGAGGTGACCAGCAGAGAAGGCTGTGTTGGGGATGTGAGACTGTATTGTCAGTGTATTTCTCTTTCTTGCAGTCCCCTGTTCTGATGTTCACTGAGCCTTTTCTGCTGTCACCTTTTGATTTCTTCACTGACTTGTAATAGCTAATGTTAATCTCATCAGTAATGCTTTGTGGGAGTATCCTGATGACTCTCCAGGTTGGTTTAAAGTAACCTTGGAACACTTCTTGTCTGGCACAGGACTGGGAGACAGAGTCTCCACTAAGAACTGAAACCCCCAAGTCCCCAGCAGAGTGAAAGCAGAGGGATTTAGGTTGGTGAGTGAACTCACCTGTCTTGTGAAGAATTGCTGCCAGCTCTGTTTGATAGACAGGCTACAAATAATATATTTTTTCACTTCAACCCTCGAATAATTTCAGTGTCCATGGCATAAGGCACATGGGGAGGTTTTATCAGGTCTCTGTGGCTCCCTGGTGTACTTCAAGTGTCAGTGATTCCCCAGCTCAGCCCTTTTGCCTCTGACCAGATCCCTAAACTGTGACATAGACCCTTTCCCTGGTGATGTGGTAGTGCATTTGTCCTTCAGTATTGTCTGTGTTTGAATACCTAAATTACACCAAGAAGGAACTGCTCTTGAATTCGTTGGGTGGCATGGTGCAATTTTACCTTCCATGTCTGAATTTCTTGAGGGACAAGGATGGAGTTAGATATGAGATGAGGTGAAGTCCTTCAGCAGACAAATGGAAACCCTCTGAGGTGGAAGCCAGGTTGTGAGGGCTGCTGTCTGCTTTAACCTTGCAGCTCATTTCTTGCTACAACCTCAAGTCCTGTGGCTTTAAGAGTGTTTGCTTCAAACCTCCAATAACTTAAGTTTTTTAATTAATCAATTAATCTAACTGGAGGGAGTTGAAAGGGAGAAGCAGGACAGCCTTTATGGAGGCCCAGGTAAGAGTGCTCTTTAATTGGAACAGGATTTTTTTCTTGTCTCTGGATCCTCAATGTCATCCAAGCCAAGAGTGATACAAATAATTAATTTTAGTAATTAGAATATTTATGCTGTATCTATTTATCTGCTGACAAAGAGAAATGTGCCAAATGTCACAGTATATAGCTGCATGTCAATATATTTTGATAATTCAAAGCTCAGATAACTTTCTTTAAGAAAGTTATAAATGTAAGATTTACCTTTATAAAAAAATACAAACTAGGATAAAAAATGTTATTTTTGTTTAAATCAAGGCTTCCCAGTGCCTTCATTGCACCAGCCAACCTCTTATGATCTTTTCAGCCAGTGAGTGTAATAATCTTTAAGCTTGTGAACAAACTGTACTTCTTATTTATTTGCAAGCTCTCACTGGCCTGTACTTGTTTGTTTTGTAACATCTCTTAATTAATGAGTAAACCCTTTGGAGAATCTCATTATTAGCTTATCCATTGACAAACATCTGACCCTGTTTAACAGCACAGCCTGCCCTGGTTGGGTTATGGTGCATGGTGACATTTGGGGTGTCAGCATCCAGATACAGGGAGAAGTGTCCCTTCTCCAGAGTGCTCAGAGTCTAAATAAACAATACCAGTGAGGCAGAGGGGGAAGGGGAACTGAAACAGCATGTGTTAACATACTGTGTGTTAGGTGCACAATTTTTATTTTTTATTTTTAAATCCTCATTTTATGGCTTTGCCCTTGAAGTAACAGACATGGGGTGCCCACGTAGCAGCCGGTGCTCCAGCTGCAGCTTCTACTGGAGCAGGTAAGGCCACAGATGGAGCAGTGCCTGCACACTGTGAGGCAGTCACCCTTCTCCTTCTCTTTGGGCTGATGCATGCAGCACATCTCTGCTTCCAGTGCCTGGGACTTTGCAGAAGAACCAGATACTTCCTTTTCTGTTTAAGGCATGTGAGTTTATTACTGGGCAGACTGAATGCCAGTGGTGGAATTACCTCTGGTTTATTTTTTTCTCCCCCCTTTTCCCTTTCTAGTGATTTCAAAGTAATGATTTGAAAATTGCATCTCCTTAAAACAGCCCTTTTCCTTGTAGTGATGCTACTGAGAAAATCCTTGCTCCCAGAATTTCTGCATGTGGAGCAAATAAATACACCCTTTAGATGCATCTTAGGCACTGTGTATGGCAAAGCTCCATTCCACTTACATTTCTGTCTACACTAATCCATCTAATCTTCCTTTTACTCACAACTGGCAATCAGTTTTTTCTTCATGGGAGTTCTAATGTGCTGGTGATCATGGCTGTTTTGGGAGGGCCTGTCAAAATAAAGATATTTGGGTGTTCTGAGGATGGTGCATTTCCTCAGCCTCCTTCCCAGAAGACTTGTGAGCATGCATGCAAAGCCTGGTTGAGCAGAGGACTTGGACTAAAAGGTTCTTGAGTGCCTGTACTGGCAAACAGTGCTGATTTGGCTGTCCAAGAAAATGAAGACTTTGACCCTTTCACCCCAGAAACATTCACCCAGGACTGATATGCTACAGTCTTCAGATTTTTCCCTTTAGTGCACTGCAGACTTCTTGTTCCCTAACCTGAGATATTTCCCTGTTCAGTTCCTAGTGCACCAGCAGCCTTGACAGCATTTGGTGGTTTGTTCATGAAACTGAGAACACAAAACTAAGGCCTTCCACTGGTGTTTGAAATTCAGTTCATGTCAGTAGTGATTGAATCCTGTTATCTGATGGTTGTTCAGTGACCTTTACAAATTAATAACTTGTTTGCTCTCCTTGTAGTTCTCAGTAGATAAATACTTATGTTACAGGACATGCTCATTGATGAGACTTTTCTGATTTGTCTTGGGGTTTGGGGTTTTCTTTCTTCTCCCTGAAGGATTTCTCCTCTTTTGCATTTCTAGAGAAATGATGATTGAATCCAGCTTTAGGAATAGCTTCTCTGTGTGTGCTGAGCCATAGCGAGGGCTTGCTGAAGTGCTGGTTACATTAGTAGGGAGATGCAGGTATTTATTAAGGATGTGAAAACTAATGCAAAAATATCATCCTGCTGAGCACAGAGGGGATGTGGGACAGTACCAAAACAAAAGTCTTAGACTAAGGAGTGCTTAAAGTTATGGTCAAATATGCTGTTCTGGCTTAGAGGCAGTTGTGGACTGGGTCACACATTGGGATTTTTTTGTTTCTTGGGCTTTTTTGGAGAGAACTGTACTGTGGGTTTGAATCTCATGCCTTTTTTCCTGCCAGTTGCAGATGTGCTGCTTTTTTCCTGCCTTTTGAATCCAGGAGGCCGCCAGACATTGAGTCCTTCTTCCAGTCCTGTTTGCAGCCTGTCTGCCGCTTGTACCAGCTCCTAGACTGCTGGCTGGATTATTTAGAGCAGAGAAAAGCCCTGTTGTCAAAGTGTAACAGGTTACATAAGCATTTGGAAAGCATACCCTCTAGCACTTAAAGTCTTTCAAGTGTTTTAGGAAAAAAAAAAATTACAGGCTTGCTGCATTTTCTGTCCCTGCCTTTTGTATGTGGAAAGGTAGGATCCTTGGTAACATTGTGTTCTGCCCTCCCAAAAGGTAAGTGGCCATGCTCTTTCTGCTGCATTCATCAGTGGCTTTGTATATAAAAAACAGAGATCAGGTGAACCACTTTGAATTGGAGTGGGTTGACAGATCGTAGGCTTTTTAGCATTTCCTTTTTGAAGACAGAACTGCAAACATGAAAATTAATAAGAACTAAGTATTCTTTCCTTTTGCCTGTAAAGTTTTGTAGGAAGTTTTTACCTGAAGAGAATTTAGAGTATAGAATTTAAAATGTAGTTTAATTCAGCCTTGCGGCACAAGAACTGCACTTTGTATTTCCAACTGAGAGACACAAGTTTAGGAGCAGACAGACTACTTTGGTACCACCTGCCAAAAATAATAATAATAATAATAAAGCCCTTCAAAACTGCTTTAGTCATTTGATTACCTGCTGTGTATTAATGTTTTATTCATTTTTTATGCACAGTCTTCCTGTCTCAAGTACCAGACAATTCTGCTCATGCCTTGGCTGCTGATAAAACTGTGTTGGATTTTGGGGTCTTTATTGGGGTTTTTCATGAGCTGTTGTTATTAAGAGAGCATCAAGCTATCTGGTCCTATTCCTACAAGCTGCATTACTGGCATTATTTTGTTAGCAGTATGAGGCCAGAAGGGCACAATGAACAGTAATCACAAAGTCACAGTGTCTGTGGTGGCCACAGGTTTTCCAAATCCCAGCTGTGCCCTGTAAATTTGTAGATCTCAGTGGATGGCAAAATGCAGTTGCTAATGTGACTGAGAAACAAAGAAATGTCACATGGAGGTCATGTTTTGCCTGTATCACTTGGACATGCTTATTTCTCCTACTTTCCTCCTTTTCCATTCATGCTAATGAAATGTAGGTTCACATAAGAACCTTATCTGACTAGATTCACCTCATGTTCTGGCAATGTAATCCTTATTCAATTTAGTACTTTTGTCATACTACCACCTAATGGTTGTTCCAGACCTGCCATAACTTTTTTGTACCTTGAGCACCTCAATAATCTGATATCCCAAGGTTTAATTTTCATGAGGATTAGAACAAGTCTCAAATCCGTGGTTCCTGTCCCCGACAGTCTTGACCCCAAAATATTCACTTGTCCTCCTTGTCATCTACTTCGTAAATTTGTCTTGCAGTAAATTCATCAAGATGACTGTAATTGAGTTGATATCATGAAGAATAATTCAGGAGATGTCAAGAATTAGACCACCAAAAGCCAACATTTTGCATGCTTCTCATCCTAAAGAATGTGGTTTGCTGTTCATATTTGCCTTATATAAAAAAATATAAAAAGTTTTCTGGAAAGACTTTCATGTCACTTTCATGTCTTGGTTGCAAAAGTTTTAAGGAAGGTCTTCAGTGTGTCCCTTTATTCTGCACATTCTTCCGTACTTCAGTTTCACCTTAGGGGTGAACTTGTTGTCTTGTTGACATTTAAAGTCACATTTTTACAGACACATCTTAACCAGAAGAAGAATCTAGACTAAGAGAGTGATACCTTTGCAGGCCAAAACCAGCTTGGTAGTGTTGTGCTAGAATTGTTGGAGTCTCATGATGAAAATGGCAGGATGTGCATGAGCCAGCAAGTGACCTTCCTGTGGAAGGGGAAACATCCCTGTACTGTTACAGAAAGGAGACTGTGGCCACCACTGAACTGAGTAAGAACTGGATAGGCAGCTTTTGGCTTTAAATTTTTTGTTTTGTAGGTGAATGTAGTTGTCATTTTTGCTTCATAGGCAAATAGGATGACAGAGCCAACTGATCTATTTAAAAGTGATTCTGAAAATGATTCTCTGGTCTGACTGATCTCTAACAGAGGCAACTGAAAGAACAAAATAAGATCCTGTCACATTCAACCTAAACATGTGATAAACAACTTGTTGCTAGAACTTCCTGATGAAAATAAAGATAGGGACCAATTGTCTACATCTCATTTTTTCATATTGGTATATACAGTTTGTATGTATATCTGACATCTCCCTGCTTTGGGATGTAGCTTCTAATATTGTCTATTAATGTGGTTTTCTTCCTTATTTTTGTGCTTATTGCAATGAAGACAAACTTTTTTTTTTCATTTTTTTTTTAGGAATAGTATTGTCAATTGTCAACTGGCACTGTCTTGGGATGAAAATATACTGACATATTTTACTTGGGTCACTATTAAATCAGAAATTGCCATCAAACTGTACATTTTGATATACAGGTTTGCAGCCTGCATAATTCAACAAAACTTTTGAACTTGTTCAGACCAACTGAAACATTTGTTCCATCTGTTGTACTCTTGACCAGAGTTTATTTGCTTTCTTTTTATGTCTGACTTTTTAAAAGAAGAAATAGTTCTGCGGATGGAAAGAGAAACATCAGGGACAAATTTAATGGTGCAAGCAATTCAGAAGCATTTCCTGAGCTATTTCACTGCGTCTGGTAATTCTTTGCATAATCTTCTCTTCAGAAATGTTATCTTACCAATTGTATCCAGGTAACATATTTTGAGCCTTTAATCTTTGAAAACCACATTGTGTGAAACTTAAAAATTTCCTAAAGAGTTGGTTATTGGTGGAATTGGATACTAATACAAACCAAACAGATGCTCCTCATGGCACTGACCCCTAATGTAGGTTGGAGCCACGATCAAAAGCACCTTGGGACCTTGGCCAAAATACCTGGATCAGCTCTGGGAATCGACCATGTGTGTGTCTCTCTACTAAGTTGACATAGACTTTTTCCCTTCCACTTTCCCATCTCAGTGCTGAGGAGCTGGGATTTGCCAACACTTGCAGTTCTTAAGGCTTCAAATAGCCATAGTTGATAATTTTTTAATCTTGCAGGTTGAAACAAGGGAAATTCCTGTTCAATATAAAGCAGAAATGCTTCAGAATGTGAGGTCAAACACTGGGACGAGTTGTCCTGAAAGTCTGTGTAATCACCATCCCTGAAGGAATTCAAAACTTGCTTGGGCAAAGCCCTGAGCAGCTGGCTCTTGGCTAGAGGTTGGTCCTGCTCTGAGCAGGGGCTGGACTCGGCAGAGGTCCCTTCCAACCTCTACAGCTTTGTAGCTTTTGTTCAGTGGTTAATTAAATTCCTCCTGAAGGCTTTCAAAATGAGTCCAAGATAAGGAAGGTAAATGTAGATTCTTTGGATTCATTTATCATTACTTTCATCAAAAATTGAGCACCTAACTTCCAGTCAGAGAAGTTGCTTTCAGAGAAATATGCATGAAACATGAAAGGGGTGGGAATTGGTAGAAGGCAAAGTTTTTCTTTTGGTAATTTGTTGATAACCACAGAATATTTGTCAAAATATTTAAAAGGGAAAAAGACTACTTTGTCTTCCTAGGGGAATTTGTATTTGCTGGCTTTATTCAGCCTTTTCTTGGTATTGGAAGCATTTCTGTAAATAGGTTGTGTATGTCCAGACTGTTCTTTATGTCTCTGATTTTGGTAAGCAAACCCATGCCTGGCAGCAGCCTGCCCATGGTACAAGCTAGCAAAGCCTGCGTCAAGAGGATATTCAAAGTCTTTAATCTTTTAAAGAAGTAGCTTACAAATGTATGCCCAAGAATTCCTGCATGCAACAGCAGCATTTCCCTGCAGGATTGTTTGTTGGTGGCAGCGAAGCTGAGTTCTCCTTTCAGCTCTGGCTATGTCAAAGTTCTTCATATTAGAAATGCATATTTTGTGACCATCTCTGGGATTAGTGTTTTGATTTTTTTTCCTCTGTGTACACCAATTTCATGTTATCGCCTTTCAGAATTACAGAATGATCAGCGTTGGCAGAGACTTGCAAGGTTTGTCTACTCCAACCATCAACCCAGCACCACCATAATCACCCCTAAACCTGCCTCCCCAAGTTCCACATCCAGATGCCTCTTGAACAGTTCCAGAGATAGTTCCCTGAGCAATGTTCCAATGTCTGACCCTTCTTTCAGTGAAAAAAAAATAAATTTCTAATGTCTAATCTGAACCTCTCCATGTGCAACTTAAGGCCATTTCTGACTGACCCTATCTCACTACAATCTCCTTATTAAATGACAGAGATTGTGATTCTTGGTGAAGTAGGGAAGGGGGTCAACCAAACCTCTGCCTTGGACTTCCAGAGGGTGAACTTTGGCCTGTCCAGGGCACTGGTTCAAAGAGTCCCTTGGGAAACAGTGCTAAATAATGAAGGGGTCCATGAAGTCTGGATGTCCTTCAAGAAGGAAATCTTAAAGGTACGGAAGCTGGCTGTCCCTGTGTGCCAGAAGATGAGCTGGAAGGGCAGAAGACCAGCCTGGCTGAATAGGGAGCTTTCTCTAGAACTCATGGAAAAGAAAGAGTTTATATCCTTTGGAAGAAGGGCCAGTCAGTTCAGGAAGAGTACAAGGATATCATTAGGTCATGTAGAGAGAAGATAAGAAAGGCAAAACTTACATAGAACTCAGTCTTGCCACTGCTCTAGAAGATAATGAGTGTTTTTATAAATGCATTAACAACAAAAGTAGGGCCAAAAAACCCCCCCCATTCTTTACTGAGCATGGGGTGGTAAACATTGTGATCAAGGATGAGAAAAAGACTCAGGTACTTAATGCTTTCTTTGCCTCAGTTATGCTCAGGGAAACCAACCCCCTGAGCTGGTAGACAGGGATGGGGAGCAGAACAGACTCCCTGTGACCCAGGGGGAAGTAGTTAGTGACCTCCTGTGCCACTTAGATACTCACAAATGTAGGGCTGGATTGGATTCACCGTAGGGTACTGAGGGAGCTGGTGGAAAAGCTTGCCAGGCAACTCTCCATCATTTATCTTTAGTCTTGGTTAACTGGGAAGGCTTTGGATGACTGAGGGTTGGCCTGTGATGCCCATCTTACAAGAAGGGTTGGAAGGAGGATCCAGGGAACTACCGGCCTGTCAGCCAGGGAAGGTACAGATCCAGGACAGCCAGGGGATCAGGCCCATCCAGCACAGATTTGGGAAAGGAAGGTCCTGATCTTCAGTGACTTGCCTGCTGGATGAGAGAAAGGATGTTGTCTAACTGGACTTTAGTAAATACTGTCCCCCACAGCATTTTCCTGGAGAGGCTGGCAGTCCATGGCTTGGACAGGTGCATGCTTTGCTGGGTTAAAAGCTGGCCAAATGGCCAGGCCCAGAGCAGGGTGGTGAAGGTTCTAGGGAGTTAGTCAGATGAGGAGCAGCTGAGGGAGCTGGGAGTGTTTAGCCTGGAGAAAAGGAGACTGAAGACAAAAAAAAGAAGAAGACAGACTTATCACTGTCTACAACTACCAAAATGGAGTGTGTAGCCAGGTGGGGCTTGGTGCCTTCTCCCAGGCAACAAGCAATAGAACAAGAGAGAATGGCCTCAGGCTGTGCCAGGAAGGTTCAGGCTGGAAATCAGGAAGACTTTCTTCTCTGAAAGGTTGGTTAAGCACTAGAACCGATTGTCCAGGGAGGTGATGGAGTCACCATCCCTGGACATTTTCAAGAAATGACTGGACATGGCTCTTAGTGCCATGGTTCAGGTAACAGGATTGTGTTTAGTCAAAGCTTGGACTTCATAGTCTTGAAAGGTCTTTTCCAACCCTAGTTATTCTGATTTATACCCATAAGCAAAATGGCTAAGAAGCCTGGAGAGGATGAATCAGTTCTGACTGAAACTCAGCAGCTGTCTTGGGTGCTCCTAGCTGATGCTTGGTCAGCTCTGATGTTGTCAGCAGGGCTGTTGGAGGGAGCACCACAGAGGGCTGCAGTTGTGGTTCAGCCAAGGCTTGTAGCTCTTGGCTGGAGATTAACTGTGATCTTGTTTCCATTGTAACCATAGACTGTCTCAATAGGGGGGCTGTCTGGGCACGGAGAGGATTTACTTCAGTGTTGAAATAACTTTTGGCCCCTGAATGTCTCCCCTACAGTTACCAAATAAATTCCTTGGAGCTCTGTTTCTGACCATTATTTTTAGCACCCATCCTTGACTGAGATTGTGGCAGTGAGATCAGTGTCCTGTTTTTACTGCTAGGAAATAAAAAAGATTTTCTATGCAAACTGAAATATCTTTCTCAATGCTGTGGTCAGCTTAGACCTCTGTATGTTTTTGTGTATGGACTTGGAAAAATTTGGATTTTCTTTTGGTTTTATTTCTACCTTGCCTGATTTGAGGTTGATTTTCTGTGTATTTTTTTCTTCCATAGCTTTGAATTTCTTTCTTGTTACACACCCATGTAACTGACATTTGAAAAGTCAAGTCCTGTACTCCCCTTCTACATACACTTTTTAGCATTTGGAAATGAAGATCCCCAAAATAACTATTGGTCAACAATACATATTAATGAGCCTTCCAGGCAGAAAACAAGTCCTGAAAGTCCTCCATATATAGCTGTATCTTTTTATTTGTACCTTGAAATTGTGCATATGAGATTGGAAAACATGCAGTAATGTGAGCCTGAAGAATTTTTGTGGTGAAAACCTCGGGCATAGGGGTCACTTGTTTAAAAAGATTGTTCAGAACAAGGTTCCCACGTGGACACTAGTTTTTCAGAAGGTGAGTGAGTTGACCATGATTTGAGGATACTAGTCATTATGCTTGAATATAAATTCAGTCTAAGTTCCTAAATAATTGTGTTCCAGATTAGTGCTTGCATTAGAGAAAATTAATTTGATTGCAGAAATATTTTTGAATATGGAATAGTGTTTTGGTTCCTTCTGTCCAGTTAAGTCTCATTATTGTAATTTTACCATAAAAAACAGAATAAGGCAGTAGTTGATTCAGTGATGGGAGAGGGTTTAGAGTGCAATTCAGATTTTAGTTGTATAAATAAAATATCTTTATTCTTTTAAAAGAAGAAAACAACAATTAAAACATAGGTAATACATTGTCTAATTCCTGCAACCTTTTCCCCCTTTTCTTGTTTTTTGGTAGTACTAGATTCTGAGATCAATTCTTCCCTGCAGACAGTCTTCACTGTTCAATGCGAATGCATGAGTTCATTGCTTTCAAAGTAAAAATCTTTACAATAAATACTGGTGATAATAGTAAAAGAAATTAACAGTCAAATTTGCAGGACTGCATGTAACTGCATAGTGTTTTGACAGCTTGGCCTTTAGTTTTAATTCTTGTTAATGTCATTGGGAGCCATCACTGAGCAGAGCAGTGGAGTGAAGGAAGTCAGAGGCTGAAAATCTGACATCGCCCCAGGGACTGGGGAGAATGCTTAGCAGCTGAGTTTTGCTCATATATTATTAGGTGTAAATAGTACATTTCTGGTGCCTCACTTGTGATCTCGGATTTATGAAGACAAAAAGCAGGGAGTTTGAAAACCCTCAGGCTTCCAGGAGAGTTTTCCAATGAGAAGCAGGCAGCGCTGCAGGGGCTGTATGTGACAGGTGGTTCCTGAACTGTCAGGATGAATATGGAGTTGTGTAATACATTGCTTGGTGACAGAGATGTGTAGTTGTGTAACTCTATATGAAAAAGGACAATACATAGTTTATTCTTTAATTGTCATGATCTTTTAAATTTGTATTTCTATTTAGTTTCACCTCACACAGATAGTTGATTTAAAAGATTATTCCTTTTCACACCTGCTGAGAAAAGTCTTTTTTTATCATCCCTTCCTCACTGTCTGTGCAACATGCCATCCAAATAAACCTGCCCAAAGTAATCCCTGAATGTCTCTTCTATCTCTGCCTATCCAGGCTTTGTATTGGAAACAGAATAATCCATACCTTTGATTTAGAATAGGTTTCAGAAGGAATGGAAAATGGAGGGATGGATGGGTTTGAGCTTTCTTTTTTTTCAAGATCCATTAGTTGGGACTTGCAAAACTTAATGAACTGCCTTGCCATCTCTGATTATGGTGTGCAGTTAAAAGAATAATGTATATGCATGTGATTTGGGTATGGTAATGTAATCAAAAAAACCTTATGGAAACTCCAGAGCATTTAATTTACTCTTATTTTCCTGTCTCCCAAGTCTTTGCAGTACCACTTCAGCATTCAAAAATTATAATTGGATGATATGACCTTGGATTTAAAATACTGGATTTGATGCAAAATCAATACAGGTTGATCAAGTGGAGTCTCTTGGTCTTCCGGGTGAAGTTCATCCCTCTGAACTTTAGCTAAGTGCTTGACAGCTAGCTAAAATGAGATACTGACTCTTCATGCTTGTTAACTAAGAAAAGGAGAAAACCTGGCAGCTCCAAAAGCTGATTTCTTCCCACTTTACAATAACTGCTGCGTGAATTGCCCTCTTGAGAGGACTATTTATCTCTGTGAACTCTAGAGATTGCCAGTTTCTAACATAGTAATTTTAACTCAGTGAATGCCTCCCGTTATGCCACAGTGTTGGCTGTCTTCATTTTAGATTTTAAGTTGTGTTAGATCACATTAAAGGCCTCCTTCTCTCCACAGACTTCTCATTTTTAGTCATTTGATTTTGCTAACCTGATCACCAAGGGAATAGCAGGAGCATGTGTCTACCAGAAGCTAACTGTGCCGAAGCAGCAGAGACAAATCATCTCCTGAAGTCTTGGGAGCCCAGCCAGGCCTGGTTTCTGTTCTACAAGAAGATTTTGTGGTCTTTTTAATCTTAAAACACCAGTGCTGCTCGGTTAAACAAGGGGATTGATGGCTTTGGTGACTTGAATCCTCAGGAGGGCCAGGCTGCTGTGCTGGTTGCTGGTGGTGCCCAGCTTGTACCATGCCTCTGAGCTGAAGAGCATGTGTAGGAAGAAGAGAGTGGGAGGCTCTTCAGGCCTCAATTCTCCACTCAGCTTCCATCAAGGGTTCCCTCTGGCCCAGTATGGAACATTTCTAAGTGGGGATGACTCTTTGTTTCTGGGCTCTTTTGGCAAGGACTTGACCCAAGCTGAAGGCAGCTGGGTGTCTTGTGCTACTCAGGCTCTTCCCATTGCAAGGGAACAGGTTCCTGCTCACACAGACTGTTATTTTGGGCTTGGGCTCTCTGTAAATTCTTTAAGGAATCTAATGTTCTGGGTGTTTTGCTGTGCATGTAATTGGACTTCTGGTTATTTGCAAAAAACATGAAGTCTGGCAGCCCCAGAATTAATGGAGCCTGGTTTTCGGTGAATCCTGTTTCATGGTTGATTTATTTCTTAATCTAATTAATCAACTAGAAATATTATAAGACTGGTGGGAACTGATGTCTTGTAAACATCAGAGTCCAGTTTTGAGAGTGAGAGTTGTAATGTCCTAATGCAGGAAATATTTTGCTGAGCTTTTATATCTCTTTACCAAAGAATCTGGAAAAGAAAAGAAGTATTTCATACCACTTTCCTTCTCTAGATCTTCGGGTGTCTAAGGAGGGTTTGCCTCTGGTTATTTCCTTTAGCAGGCTGCTGATAAAGTCTCTCTACTCTGCTGTTTGATCAGTGTTTCCAAGGAGGTACAGTATATTGTCTAAGGTTTGAGGTGTGTTTTCCTTCCTCCTGCCTCTCCAGCTTTTGGCAGGACTGCTTGGATGTCTGTAGTGGTAGCAACCCAAAAGCAAGACAGACTTTTTTCATTCTAGCAAATGTCAGGATCATATCACTGCAGTGCTGGGCAATGCAGAAGGAAGGCAGAGGAGACAGTGCATTGATTGAAGAGATCAGCATTTATGGATAAGGTGTGACAAGTGTGTAACTGCTGATGAGAATAAAATAGGGTTGAAAGGTGAGAATAATAGTGAAAGATGATGAGCTCTTACATAGAGTTAGTTTTGTGGAATTACTCAGCCCTGACCTACCTAATTGATTGATTGTATGAAACAAATCAGATGGTAAAATAGAGCTAATCTCTTTTCTTCTCATTAGTGGTTATCAGCTGGGAAAGTCCTGCAGGCTTTTTGTCAGAAACAGAGCACAAGCACAAAGGGGTATCCATAAAAAGGAATGGAGTGAGGACATCAAAAGCAGAGGATGGTAAGAAAACGTAATTTAAATTGAATGCCTATTTTAGACTGCAGAAGGACTGTAGAGTACTAAACAGTATGTTGTGTGAATATGTAGGGAAAAAATCCGTCTGTGTGCCTTTGCTTCTGCTGATATTTCTGAATTTGATGGATGCCAGGAACAGGCAGTGTTGTGTGAGCAGCTGGGACTTTGCTCCATGCAGGATGGCCTGGCTGGGAGCAGGGCTGCCTGTGCACGCTTCCTTCCCTCCCACTGGAGGAGCAACTGATGAGTTTAAAGGAAAACAATGATTCTTCTAAAAGTGATAGCCCTTGCAAGGGAGCCTGCTTTTCATCACAGTGCATCAGAGGCTTGGCTTCAGACCATTGTAGTGAGAGCAGAGCTCTGCTCCAGCATAGGGCTGAGGGGCAATGGACACAGCAGAAGGGGCCACCAGGTCCCTGTGTGCTTGGACCTGCTTTCCTCACCTCTCCTCTGGGGGACAAAGAGGCCCTGCTGCTAGAAGAACACTTGGAGATTTGGGAAATGGTTTTTAGTAAGAAGTGTGGGACCAAGGTAATAGCATAGCCCATCATCTTTTCCACAACAATGTTGTTCAAGAGATTCTCATCCAGTATAGAAACCCTGATCACAGATTTTGAGGTAAATATATGAGGCTCCTTCTTGAGCCTCATGGGTACATGTCAGCTATGCACTCCTGAGTGTGTATTAAAAAATATAATTATTTCTGTTCACAAGTAAGAAATAGGAAGATCTGGGATGCCATAGGGCAGATGCATGTCTGGGAGAGGAGCTGTTGGTGGCCCATTGGGTCTTGCTGGAAGGTGGAACATGACTCAATTGACCGAGGGTTTCTGTTGGTGTTTTACTTCTCCTAAAGAATTTCTTGAGCGTTCCATCTCCTGAGCACAGCAGGCATCTGCACAATTACTGCAGCATGATGCAAAGAGAAGGGGGAGAAAGTGTTCACTGTGGGATCCTGACAAACATTATTTAGACCATTGGAGAAGTGCAGCAGATTGACTCCCTGGTCATCACTGCCAATAATGCTGCTCATAGAGCTTGTCAGCATTCCAGCTCCATGTTTTTATAACCATTTAATTACTGCCTGTATCGAATGTAGCTGGAATTCACCATTGCAGCTAATGCTCTGGAAATGCACTGTAGACTATAAGAAAGTGAAGAATTTCAAGGAGATAGACAGGCTGTAATGAGTTTGCTCATCCTTTTAGGTAAAATCTCTTTAACAGCCCTAATAAACATTCTGTTTGTTTTGTGTTTGAGTATTTTTTGTTGTTTGGTTTTGTTGGTTTTTTGGGGGGTTTTTTTAAGGATACAGTGTCCTTGATTTGATAAAGTTTTCCATTAAAATCACAATCCCTTTCTCAAAACTTAATTTGACTTTGTGTTATTAAATATATTTTGTCTTTACTTTCTTCTAACTCCCTATGCTTGCCAGAAGGTGGTGGTGGCCCAGCATGGACACCTCGTTCCTGTTTTATCCAAGGCTTCCATTTGCAGAGAGTGCTAAAACCCTACTGCCATGACTTGATCTGACTGTGACGGATGCTGAGCTGCTGTGAAGTGACCTGAAAATACTGGGTAGAGAGTGCTATGAATGTTACAAAGATATTTTGTCAGGGAGACAATATTTCTGTGTAATGGTAGAAAGAGTTTCTGACATGATCCTGTTGGCATCATTCACCAGAGTACACGTGGCTCATGGGAGGCTTCTGCCCTTGCTGCTGTGCTTTCCCTTGGGGACAGCTCTGCAGCTGCACAGCACAGTCAGGGAGGTTCCTGCAGCAGCTGTCCCAGCACAGGCTGCTGCCAGGGTGGGAGAGGTGCTGGGGTCTGGCATCAGCTGCTGCTCCCGGGGTGCAGCCTCTGCACGGAGCAAACAGGGAGCAGGCAAGGGCTGGCTCAGCAGCACTGGGTATCTCTGTGCCTCCTTACCTGTTACTGCCTGTTTCCTCCTTCCCCTCCTTAACAGAAGAGTTTAGAGTGCTGTGGGAAGGAAAGGTGAGGTGTTTTGGGCAGGGAGGGAAGAGACTGGCGGTCAGTGGGGTGGGTGGGAGG
>VYXF01001702.1:880886-938640 GCA_013397295.1 Polioptila caerulea
CTCTGCAAGTAGCAAGTGAGACCTGCCCTTGAGCTAAATAAAGCAAACAAGCCTCAAACAGATAGTTATCCCTGTTGTGTATCCCCAAGCCTCTGTAAAAGTGCAGATGATGTGGCTGAGAAAGCTGCGCTCTCAGCTCCTCATTTCAAAGGTAGTCCCACACCAGAGCATAAAGAAAACCAGTTACACTAAGGAAGCATACATGAGGACTATCCTTGGCTTTCAGTTTGCAAACCTCACAAGCTTATTTACTTTTGCAACAGGATTATTCCCAGGTCTCACAGCACAGACATACAAGCAGGGTATTTTTTCCCCCTTTTGTGTGAATTGGCCTGAACATGTGAGGCCAAAACAGAGATCATGAGGTTCAGCAGAGCTGTTGTTAATCTGCCCATGTATTGAGGACTTTTCATGATATGTGCCTCAAGGCCAGTCTTCCTGTCCGTAGAGGCTCTGCTGGGTATCCTCATCTGGCTAACTGCTCCCAGTCACTTGAGCTTTCCTGCTTCAAACAAATGCTTTTAGATCTATATTTATATCTCACAGCAGAATTCAGGCTACAGCTCCAGTGTGAAAACCTTTTATGCCTGAGGTGAAGCTGAAAGTTTATGTCTTGATGGAATCCCTGCTTCAGAAGTAGCAGTGATAACAATGGAAAATTCTTGCCACTATTAATTGTAAAAGCATCCTAGCAACTGTATCACCTCACTCATGTTTTTTCAGTGTTTTTACAAACAGCACCTGCTGCTGCTGTCTCTGTTACAGGGAGTGCAGTACAGCTGTAACAACACAGGGAGATACATGCATGATTTTTACTGTGGGCTCTTCTGCCTACTTATTTCCTTGTCATGTCCCTATTGTCCTTTAACTTGCACTTGATTTCTAAGATCTTGGAGAGGGGACCAGCTTTTTGTTCTGTGTTTGCACAGCATCTGAAGCTGTCATGCCCTAGTTCCTCACTAATCCTGGTTAGTGGTCCAGTAGAACAAATGGCAAATAAATTTGAGATACAAACAAATTAGCATTCTTCTCACTGATTAAACAAATGGTTTTCTCTGTGATGATTTGAACCGGGGTTGCATTTTATTACAGCCCTTTGAAGCTCAGCTTGAAATTGCCAGTTTCTTTTCCAGCCTCTGTTATCAGCCTCTTGTACTAGCTGACCAAAAAGTACTTGGCAGGCAGTTTGCAGACTTTGGAAAACAATAGGTTGTACTATTTTAACCTGGCTTTGACCTAACCTGAAACAGTCAAAACTGGCATTTAGCAAATGTGTTTGGATGTGCCGAGTCAACTTCACTTGCTGAAAGCAGCTGCTGAGAGCAACCTGTGCCTGTCTTGCCCTAAAGAGAGGTGGGGGGGATTTTGCTGGCCCCAAGCACAGGGCCAGGACAGAATCAGTAGTTCTCTATAATAGGGCTTGAATGAAGCAGGGAATTACTTTACTCTTAAATTGAAGATTAATGTGATTTATTTTTTTTTTTCTGGGACAGAAAACATTGCTTGTTTTCTGTAAGGATAAAGTGCCCACTGAAACGGGATTATATTTACATTATTATTGCAGGGTGATCTGTGAAATAGGCTTTCTGTGCCTCAGTAAAGAGCCATGACCCCTCACAGAGTTATCTTTTAAGCTTCGTGCTAAACCCAGGGGGGCTTATGGCTCAAAGCTAATGGGGATTTAACTTCTCACTGAAAGGAATTTGCAGCCTAACCCTATTTAGATGCTCTTTGCTCTCATTGATTAAATGCCCAGTCCACTGCAAGAAACCTAATAGAATCATAACTGTATAAATTTTCCAACTGACAAAATGGATGCTGGGAAACTCTATGCAATATTTATTAGAAAAGGAGTTTAATCTTAAAAAGACATTTTAAATCAAAATGTCAGTTCACAGTTCTGTTTTGTTTGTAGAGAAAGGAAGGAATTTGAATGAAGATGTATTTTTTAAAGCCCTTCACAAAACCATTTCATGGGGAAAAAAAGAGTTTCTGAAATCAGTATTTTTGTGAGGATTTTCTTTGCTTCCCTTCTTCACTGTGTTCACTAATTCGTTTTTGAGATCCTGTCTGTAGAATAGTTTTAGATAAGGCTATTTAAATAATAAACCTGCCCTTCCTCCCAAGTATTTCTCACCCTAAACTGCATTATGAACTGAAGTTTCAAGCAGACCATATTCCATCACTGATCATTGGCATTTTTTAAGATACAGTAACTATAGCTCCTCAGGGATGAGAATAGAAGAGCTGTCATCTTTGAGATGCAAAGAGCTGTACACAATGCCATCCATGGTCCTATGGCAGCACAGTTGGATTTCAGTCTCAGTCTCTTTCTGTGCATCAGTTCTGAGAATTTCCCATGATTGCTCAAAGTTCTGGTGGTTTCTGAAGACCTTTTAGCTGATGCTAATGACTACTGTGCTTATTCTTTAATTGTTGATTGTTGTAGTTTGTTGATAGGATTTCAGTGGCTCATTCCTAGAGAAAACCATAATCCCTGGTAGAAAAGAGCTCCATTCAATTGGGAGCCAAAGAACTGAGGCACAAGGATGTGGTTTAATGTTTCATTGTCCAACTCTTTCCATCATCCTTCCTACATATACAGTCCTGTTTCCTTTACCCCTTGAAATACAAGGGTTGATGCCATGTGAGCTCTTCTCTCCCTTCCAGTGCCTCAGCAAGCAATCTCTCTGCTTCAGGTAGTTTTCTTCTAGCCTGTAGATGAGCCAGGAAGTAGGTGTACAGCCAAACCTCATTCCAGGTCTGCCACTCTCCTGCTGGGTAATCTTGCAAATGACTTTAGGTAGAGTGGAGGCAGTGTGAGGCCATGCTTGGACTTCAGAACTAGGCAAAAGTGCTCTTGAGCTATGTAAAAACAGAGTTACTCCATTATGCCCATGTCAGAAACGTTCATCCCAGGTTCCCCTAATCAGTTTGGGATTTGTGTTTGCCATTGAACTTAAATAGTGTTTGTATTCCTTCCTCCCTTCCCCCCTTCCTCCCTTCCTCCCATCCTCCCTTCCCTGTATGGATAAGTATTCATAATCTCTGGTACTTGAGGATTCTGGATATGGCCATTGGCCTGTCCTATTGGTAAGGCTGCAAACTAAAGGATTCCCCAAAACAAGGACTTTTATGGTGATCTGATGCCTTTTGCTGCACAGCCCAGCCACAGGAGTTACAGCAAGTTCTCAGCTGAGTGCGTGCCCTGAGTTTGGTCATTTTCAAAGCTCTTGATATTGTCCAGTGAAGAATGAAAAGGGTGATTTGAAACTTTGAAAGTGATTGCAGCACTGCTCTTCAAAATAAATCCTGAAGATCTTAGAAGGCCTTCTCATAGAGAGAAGACAGACATTGTGAATCCAGTTTTCACTGGCACTAGGATCTCTTTGAGTTGTTTAAACACAGAAGTAATATAGGTGGAAATTGAGTGTAATGCTGAGAACTCTGTCAGTGACTTACTGCATGACTTTGAGGAAGGCAGTTTAGCTTGCCTGTGTCAGTTTAGCCATCTGTAAAACAGGTACAATCATACACAGCATAATAATTTCCCTCTCAGTGAGTGCCATTTTCAGTCTACCCTGTACTACTTAATGATTTGTGTGCCTGCTGAAATAACAGCATCCTCTAAAACCATAATACCCTTATGTATTTTTCACATAATCACTAGTGGTTGAAATATTTGTTCTGACACTTGTGATTACTCATGTAAATAGAAAAATTACAGCATGTGGCAATGCCAGACACCTTGAATTCCATCTGAATGTGTGGATGATGGGAGAGGGATCTATAAATACTGACAGAGACAGGGAAGCAAGCATGAGCAGCACACAAGAAATTCTGAATCAACTTAATCCTGAGACTTAGTAACAGATTTTAAAATACAGTGCCAATTTTGGGTAGGAGAAGGCCCTTAGAAATCTGAGTGCTACAGTTCAATTGAAGAATTAGATTTTCCTCCATTTCTCTGCTTTACATGAAGTTACATTTTTCTGTTGTACTTCTGAGTAGGGTTACCTACTCCTAATACCATTTGAATAAACCACCTTTTTTCTTCCTTTTTTTTTTCCTCCTTTTATTTTTTTGTTGAACTTAGGAAACATTCTGCCTTGGGGACAAGCAGAAGCTCCAGTTTGGTTATCAGTGAGTGACTCACAGGTCCCACAATGCTTTTTCTCAAAATGTGACTGCTAATTTCCATTTTCAGCTCCCAAATTGCCAGTTTGAGATGTTTTCCACTTCCATTTTGAAAGATCTGCATAGTTCTAATTGCAGAGTTCCGTGTCACATAACAATGTAGCAAATGAGCTGTGTCACATTTTACTTAAAAATGTAGTAGGTTGGATAGCTACAGCCTTCAGGTTTTGGCAGTAGTTTTTTCTATTTGTAGTTTGTTTGGTAAGAGACACTTGTGCAATGTAGCTTCTCCCTGTTCTCCACTGAGTCCCATTCCTTTTAAACACGAGGTCTCTAAGTTAGCATCAGTGTCTCCGAGCTCAAGCCATAGGCATCTTCTTTTTGACCAAACATTGTACTTCTGGGATTTAGGAGCTAAAATTTGTTTTTCAGATTATGAAGAGAGAGATGTATATGCCTTCATTTTGCTGCAGTAGGTAAAGTTTTTGAAAGATAGATTAATAGCTTATGGGACCTTGACTCTAGAATTCATATGATTACTGTTAGTGACATATCAAAACTCTGAACTGAATACATCCACTTGATTGAAACAGAAACTTTGAAATTTAAAATAAACTAAATTACTTGAAGGAAACTGTAGCACATTCAATGTAGTAGGTATGAGTAATGGAATTATAATGGAAAGTATTGAGAAACACCCAATGGAAACAGCCTGCCTTTAGTTTATTATTATTATTATTACTTTACCAGTTTGAAATTTTTGTGTACCACGTTACTGACAACCTGTGACTGCTTTTAATCACTTCATCAGCTTAAGTGCTGGTGTCACATATTCCAGCCTCCTGTTCCACGTGAGTCTGTGTGATGCAAGTTTGTGTCTGATTAGTTTCTGTAAATCTGTTCTGAACAGAAATACAGAAAATCTCAGCCCCGCACTGAAATTTGTCCTGCTTCCTCCATCATGCTTGCTGTTGACTTTAAACACAAACTTTATTATTAGACCATGGAAATGAGGCTCACAAAGGAGCTGAAGGGGGATGGTTAGCACTGACCAGCTCCAAAAGATCTCAGAGAGAAGTGGGTGGGAAGTGCTGACTGGAAGTGAAGCTTTCAGGCTGTCTGGTACAGGCTGATGGAGCCTGAGTTGTGTGTTTTGCTCACGCTGCTCTATGTGCAGTACAAAACCATGGCTTTGTGGAGGAATGAAAATAAATTAATATTTAGAGGCTTTACAGTTGACAAAATTGATATGCTACATAAGGTAAGAAGACATATAAAGCCTTCCCTCTCTAGAAAACATTTATGCTGAGGAAACCCAGAAACTGTTGAAGAAGTATTTGCTAAAGGGAAACATCAGCCTACATCACAGGCAAAGTCTCGGGAAAAGAAACTGAGAATAAGTAATGGAAGAATTTTTGGTGTCATACAGAAGTATGGGATGGCCTGGGAATGTAATTTCCATTATATGTGTAAGCTTCACAAATGCTGAAATCAGAGTGGAGGCCCCTGGTGCAGATGGGAAGGAGGAAGTGTCCACAGGGGCTGCCCACTGCTCTAACCAAGACCTGTGCTGGATTTTACCCTGCCATTTCTTAACTTCTAAGACATTTTTGGCTTTTTGAAGCCTGATGTAGATAACACAGTGTGGCTGTTCACTGTGCCCTATTCAAGGTAACAAAACCATGAGGTTTCACAAACTGCACCTTTGCATGGCTTCCTTAGAATAGCCTATATAGTCCCATTTTCTCCTGTTTGATGGGGCCAGGATCGCAAATCTTCTTGCCTTGTTGACAAAGAAATTCTCTTCACAACATTAAATTGTTTATTGCAAGGTACTTTGAAGGTACTACCTTCATTTGTTGAGTGCAAGTGTGTGATGGTGCTTATAGCCCTCCTTAACATAGCTTCCCCTTTCCTATAAAAGCAGCTGCAAATTTAAAATGACACTGTGAAGTATTCTTTATATTTTTAAAATGCAATTGTTGATCTTTTTAATCCAGCCTATTTGTACCCTCCAGAAAACTCAAACTTGAAGTCTGATTGCTTACTAGCCACCTTTTGGGACCAATTGCTAAGGTGCTTCTTTCAGGTAAACTTTATTTTAAAGTCTCGTGGATCTTTCTGAAGTTATTCTTCTGAAACATTCATTCTTGGGTTTCATATAAAAATTATAATAAATGCAATGTATTTTAAAAAGGATTTTTAAACAGCTCCTTATGGTTTAAATCCAAACCTGTCTCTTTAAGAGATGATTAGACAGTACACTGAATTCAGTGGAATTACTTTAAAAACAACAGAAAATGGGAAACTGTGAGCATAGTCTCACTACAGTGTGAGAAATGGCCAAAGCATAAAGGGGATTTTTATTCTCACAAGATGTTTATTTAAACTAATTTCTGTCATATCCCACAGGTGGAGATCTGATATTTTTGGCAAATCAGAAAGTTTACTCTTTAAAATCCGTTTCAGCATAGGGGAAAGCAGATGATGTTAACAGATAATACTTGTCTGAACGTAGTAACAGATGTTTCTGTAGGAAATGTAGTGGAAACACTGACAAGCAGGATTGTTGACTGTTTTTTGGTTTATACCTACATTAAAGCTGCTGAAAGGATCATGTGACACATCTTCATAGATGGTCTGATTCATAAATTTTTTTTTTTTTTTGGGTCTTAGTTTTGATGATGGCACCAGCAGCTCATCTCATTTTAAACAGTGCTTCACTGTAAGGCATGCACTTGGCTAGAGTTTAGAAGAAATTTGATCTCTCACTTAAAGCCTAGCAGGCAAATTCTGGCATTACGGTAGAGGACACTCTGTGCTTCTCTCCTGCAAAGGGGAATTCCTGGATCAAGTGTCTTCCAACAGATTTGGGTATGTTGTTCCTTTTACTTTCGTATTGTGAACCTACACATCCTGTCCTCATTCCTGTAGCAACAAAAGAGCTTTCCTCCAACTTGCTGGCTTCCCCTCGGTGGTTTTTGTCTTCCCTCCTAGGAAACAGTTTGAATGCATCAGAAGAGTCCCAGAAATGCGTCTGGCCAAGAACCTGACCAAGTTGGTCTGTAGTATTTCTCTCATTAAAAGCCTGCTTCTTCCCCCCCAAAAAGTCAGCTGTGAACAGTAACAAAGGATTAATTGTGGAGTCTTGGGACTTGGCAGAAGCACGAATAAATGAAGTGCTTTTTTGGAAGCTACGTTGCCCGTCTCGCAGATCAAAAAATACATCCAGAATATTTCAATGTGCATCAGTGGATTAATTCATTTGATTGCCACTTCCCTTCCTCTTTTCTTTGTGGGGAGGGGCACTCCAGAGATTGGAATTTTAATTGCTAGACCGCAGTTTCCTATTAGTAGTGCAGAAAAAGGGTATGGATCATTAATTAGTACTGCATATAAGGATCTCCAAAGTTGAGCTATAGCATAAAACAAAAGAGTTTAGACAACTCCTGACGAAACTTACAGTTTATAAGTAAATTGAGTTATAATAATGAAGCTATTAGAATTTTTCCTGAGTCTCTGCGTGTTGTTTTCTGTATTTGCAGTGTTCTGGTAGTCTTAAAGATTGTGGCATTTTTATATAAATATATATTTAATATTTGTATATACGTTAGACATATGTATATACTCAGAAGGTGTAGATGTGTGTATACATGCCTATGAAATAGTGACTCATAATTCAGAGTTGTTATACAATAGCATGCTTTATTTATTTTTATTAAATGTTTCAAGGTTTTAATTCATTAGGTAGTTTCATTGGCGATATATAAAACCAGTGTTTTTGATAGTTGCTTTCTTTTTCAGTCAGTACCTGAATTTGTGCTACTGTATCAGAAAGGAAATCCAGCTCTTGAGTGCAATGCTCTGAAAACAGAGTATTATCCACATTATTACTTTAATGTCCAATAGACTGTATCATCTTTTTCCTGGTTTTAAAACTTGATGATGGAAGTGAATTGCATAATTTCAGTTTAACTTTGCTGTATCCCTGATTCTCAGATAGTGCAGTGTGGAAGGGGGATATGCCTATAACAGATATTAGTATCACCTTGTTTTCTGCAATGTGAAAGCAGAAAGAACTGGTTAGTGAACAGGCTGCAAAATGTGGACGTGTGGGGTCATCCTAAATTACTCTGTGTGTAGTAGGGTTGCTGGTGCATTGTTATAAAACAGCATGTTCTGCAGTATTTGCACCCTGAATTTAGAGGTAAATAGGAAATAATTGCTGATAAAATTTATGAGTCATCTGAACAGTGTGTGCCTGATTTCAGCGAAATTCATAAACTGGGCTTTGGTGATGGACATGTAATTACAGATGTTGATGAAGTAAATGGAAAGCAGTGGCTCTGAAGTTTAAATAATAACAAAAAATTATATAAATGGATCAAGTTCTGCCACCTGTTCCACTCCTGTATTATATTTGTGCTTTTATATGTATACATTTGGGGGCTTTTAAAATATGAAACACACCTGGATATGCAACAGCCATAAAGTCTGGGTTGTAAAACCCAGCAGAATTCAGCCATGAATCCAGAGAGCTGTGCTTGTGTTTAGTAGGAAGTGGGATGTTATTAGGAGAAGCTAGAAAAAAGATTTATTTTTTTTTTACAAAAAACATGTATTTACTTCATTTTTTATTCTACTGTGGCGTTTCATATGAAGATAATACTAGCAGTTTATCAGTGCATTAATAGCTCTTTATTAATGTCCCTGGGGCTGAGCAACCATCTTTTGTTGAGATCTAGTAGAAACTAGGTGTCTGTGAGTTCAGAAGTTGGAAGGAATTTTCATAGGCTGTACTTCCTCAAGGTAGTTTTCTTGGCTTTTGCTTTGTTTGAGACTCCGTTTCTGGAAAGAGGATTGTGTTTCTGCTCTCCCCCTACTCCTGCTTCCTTTTTCATGGGGTTTTGTGAAACACTGCAGCTGTCTGCCATGAATTCACCAGTACATTGCATGGAAACTTGGCTTTTTGCACATGGAAGGGCTGCCTCTTTTCTTCTCTCCCATCTCTGGGGAATTGAATTCACATTTTGTGTTCCTGCTTAGGTTTTCAGCCAAATTTTTAACTTCAGCTTCCTTCCTCCCCCTGCCCCTCTCTCCTCTTCTTAATTAAAATATGCTAAGGTTGAATGGATATAGCTGCAATTGAAAAAGGACAAAAATAGCACAGATGAAGTAGCTACACTCTTGAGACCTGGACCTTTATTAGGAATCACATTTGCTGGCATGTCACTGTACCAGGGTTGAAAAACTGTCTGGATTACTTTTTTCAACAGATCAATCATTAACCTCTAATTTTAAAGGGACCAAAATTTTGTTTGAAGTTGAACGTGATCTTCACAGCTTCATCTGTTCTGCCCATGTAAATCAATGACAAAGTTGTGTTCGTTCAGTGTTAACAGGAATGGATTCACCACATCTGTGTCTGTTCTGTTCCTTGGCTTCCCTAAGGCTGTGAGTACATCCAAACTGAGATGACGACTGCTGAAACCAGCGTCTCTATGACACTGGCAACAACTACTTATTTTCAGCACCTTTGAAAATCATTTAATATTTGGAGTAACCAAGGATGAGCACTGGTTTGGGGATAGTGGACTTTAGGTAGACATCTAAAAAAATTTTTTTTAAAAATCAATCTCATCTCTTTTTGCCTGAAATAGTTTCTGGAAGCCTGTTGGAATTCTGTGCCAACTCTTGCTTGAGAAGGGAACAAATTAATCTAAGGAAATACTCAGAATAGGATTGGACAAGGAAATAAAAACATCAGTGTTGACTGGACAGCCTTTCTGATAGATCACAAATGGTCCTTCTCAGAAAGGAATATCCCATAACATACCTAAACAGAAGTCCTCGTGATTGAAGTTCACAGATTTTTTTCTAAAGGATAAAATGAACAATGGCAAGATGGGCACTAAGGTGTTTTAGAGAAAAAGTAGCAATAGGTGCTCACAGAGCCTGGGCTCTAGATTTGTACTGGTTTCTCTCTCTCTGGGTAAAATTTTTATGAAGTGCCTTGAAAATAGTGCTGCTGAAGCTAATCACCTTATCTGTGGTTTTGACAGGAACACTGTTGTTCTTCTCCACTCTTGTGAATACTTCTCTTGCTTTCATTTTGAACTCAAAAACTTCATTCGGCTTTCCCTAATTCAACATCCTTCACCACAATGCCCTTTTGTTATTTACCCACCTTTTTTGTTATTCAGTCATTCCCAGCTTCTTCAGCTGAGCTGACACAATGATCTGCACCATTTCCTTGAATGTTCTCTCACAGCATTTTAATAACTTCTCCAAATAAGTTCACAATGCCCGGGCCCTTTCAGGTCATGTCACTGCTCTTTGAGTTGTGGGTACAGTCAAGTGGCAGCAGCCAGTGATGCAGCCACAGATGTGGGCAGAGGGAATATTGGCTTAACCAGGGCACTTGAATGGGACATCTTGTCTTGTCTGAGTTCCATCAGGTTTGTGAAGGGGAAGGAGGCTGGCAGATTTGCCAAGCACATCAATAGCAAAAGCAAAAGTGAGCTTAAACTACCAAAAAAATTAAAAAAGAAGAGAAAAATGTTGCAGTATTTGCCTGCATAAAGAGGAGAATATGAAGTATACATGTAAAAGAGGTATTGGGTTTTAATACAGTAAGATAATTTCAGAATCCTACATTCACTTTTCTTATCCATTTTTGAAAAAAGCCTGGAAGAGATCTAATCTGGCATCTTCACTCTCACAAAAGGCTCAAACTCAATTTTATTTCCCCAAGAGAAGACTGAGAAGTGAATTGGTTTTTGTTTACTCCATACATATATGTATGAGCAGATTAGGTAAAACTGCTTCCCAGCAGCAATAGTTGTTGAGATTAGTGATGGGACACTGACAAGTGTGAACCAGAAGCAAGATGTGAGTTGGAATCACTGGAAGTATTGCTGGAACATTTTCGATAAGGAAATAATAGGTTCACTGTTGCTTGGTTGAATGTCTTTCTTTAAAACATCCCTGTACCTCTGACAGCTCATGGCTTCTGTGTGCAGCAATTGTTGCACGGCTGCTTACCCCCTGTCACAGAAAGGTGGGATGGCTCTCCTGGCCTTACACTGTAAGGCTGTATGTTCTTGCTTTGCCTATTCTGTTCTTTTCCCTTATTTAACTCATAGCACCATACTGACACTGGCAGCAGGCACATCTCCATCTTCTGTATTTGCACAGCTTCCCGTGCTGGGGTACTTGGTGAGCAGAAATAATGGACAGCATTGAGGGTTAACACCAGTCCAGAGAACTCACATGGGCGTGCAACCCCTGAATATTCATTTATTTATTGTTTTCCATTTCTTTTTCTCTCTTCCATAGTGAAATACATGAGAGAAGCAACCCCCTATGTGAAGAAAGGCTCCCCCGTGTCAGAGATCGGGTGGGAGACGCCGCCCCCCGAATCTCCGCGCCTGGGCTGTGCCTCTGCTGACCCCACGGCGCAGCTCTCGCTCTCCATCCACAGAGACAGGAAGACAATTCCCCTCAAGATGTGCTACGTGACACGCAACATGACAGTGCCAGACCCCGAAAACAGGTGCGTGGGGATTTCCCTGGGGCTGGGATTCCACTTTCCCGTCGCAGGTTGTTGGCGTTTCCGCGCTGGGGTGGGTGAGCAGGAGCGGGGCTCAGCAAGGGAAGCGAGCTCCGCTTTGGCCAGGGTGGGTGGTGCTGTCTGAGCCACGTGAGGCTTTTGGGTGATGCCAGAGAAACTTCGATGCAGTAATCCAGCATTTGGGTGCAGAGCCCAAGCCATGTCCTTGGTGGAAATAGAATCTCAGGGCATTGTTTTCATCCTGATTAAGTGTCTGCTTTTGAAGGAAAAGACACTGTACACACTAATTGGTTACATCCTCCAGGCTGGCTAAATCTGATTCCACTAAATTGCATTTTCTTTCCTTTTTTTAATGAATATTGTTTTAAGAATGGTCTGGTTGGAGTATTCACTTCTGGACATTAAAGTCAAGAAGAGGAGAAAAGTTCCACTTACAAGGCATTAATATGGAGTTTTTGTGACTTGGGTTTTTTTTCATAATATTAAAAATAGAAGGAGGTTTTACTAGCCTTTATTTATAACATATGTGGAACAGCTGTACTGCACCAGCACACTCCCTGATCCCTTCTCTAACAGCTGCTAATAAAAAAGGGAACAGTCAAGTCAGTGACTGATTCTCCATCCAAATAATGGCCTTTTCATTTTTCTGCAGTTCTCAGAAGCTGGGTGCAATGCCTTTGATTCTCAGCATTTACATATAGGCATAAACAAAAGTTACATTTTCATTTGCAGAGAAGGATAAGGAGAAGTGGGGAGAGCAAAACGTGGCTTGGGAAGGATGGGTTTCTCTGTAATCTCTTGCACTGCATTTCAGAAACTTTAAAAGTATCTGTGTAGTTTTTTGTATTTCCTTTTTATATTTGTCTGGCCTTTTAATTTTCCCCCTACATGCTTTATTGTTTAGTATGGCTTTTTTTTGCCTTGACCCTTCATCTCATGTGGTGGTTGCCACCATGTCAGTGCTAACTGACTGCTACAGAAGTGAAATTGTAAACCAAAACTAACCCTAGCAGTCCTTCTCAGTTTAGATCAAGATGTTTATTGATATTGGCCCCTTTTTTCCCCACATATATCTGCATAGTTTAAGGTTTGAAAGATGTATCACTTTTCTGAGAATTTGCCTTTCTCTCTGCCATGGAGTGCATTTTAAAAATACTCCTACAGGTCGCATTTTTTGAATCAGTACAGTGTAATGATACTTTGCCTGCATTGACTTTATTTTCTCATATTTTTTCCCTCTCTTTTTTGGCTTCACTGTAGTTTTCACCTTCTGTCATTCTCCTGGCCCTCAGCTGGTTTGAGAGCCAGGACTTACTTAGAGGGACACACACTCATTGCTAATGATACTTCTGCAGTGGAGCTGACTTTTTTGAAGTATGCTACAAATGTGTGTGTTCTTCAGTGTTACTAGGAAGTAATGTGCAGTACAGTCATATTGCTTGTTATCATGGTTTTCATTTTGTGTTGCTGTCATTTCCTGTGGAAAGAGTGACTTCTGGTTTTTACTGTAGTCCAGCACAGTGCAGTCTAAGATGGATTTTTCCATCCAAGCAGTACCTCACCATCATGCTAGCTGCTGTGTTGTAGTAGCCCCCCATGGATTAGCATCTTTACTGGTTTCAGTGGTTTTCAACAATTCTGAAAGCTAGAACTCATCTTTCCCAATATAAATACTATTACAATGCAGCGACTCTTTCCCACTGGAATGCCTTCCAACATAGTTATCTGATTCCAGAAAAGTAATTTTATCTTCGCTCAGCAGAGCCCAAGCCATGTCCTTGCATGCTTACAACACTTCTGTTTCATAACCCAGTGACCTGACACACATAGATTTTGTAAGTGATGGTGTCACTTTGCTGGATGGCTTTAAGAGAGCTCTGCTGGCAGGATGTCAAAGCATATGTTGGCCATTAAAGGGCTCCTCTGGACTACAACTGAGCTCATTTTCATTTAAGAGCAAGTGTGGGCATGGAAAGCCTGAGTTTTCCAGTGCAGTAATTTCTTCAGTGCAGGCCTTCTGGGACCTGGATGAACTGATTTGATGTTCAGCATGAGAAGATACCTATTCTAAAGGACTCAAAAGGAAATACTTGCTTGTTGGCACTGAATTATCTCCAGTTCTTAGAAATCTGCAGTGAAATGTGGACTTAATGGGCATGGAGGAGTATTGCTTTTCCCATTAGAGCTGGTAGCCCTGCATAGAATTTTTTTCTTGTCATGGAAGATTGACCCCAATTCAGAGATTCCCAAGTCCATATCTACTCTCAGATGTTTTGGTGAGCTTGTTATTTTGGAGCAGAAGTGAAGTCTGATGCTTTTAGAGCCAGCAGTTCTCAGATGTCTCCTTCACCTACTCTGCCTGTGGGTTCACTCTTAAGGAGATCAGGAATTGTCTTTTCTGTTACCTGATTAAAAAAGCTGTAAGATACCAAGGAGAAGATCCTTAATACAAACCAATTCCAAAATTAGTGTGTAGGATTTTATTTTTTTTTAATAATAAAAACATGGAAACAGGAGAAAAGATGCCGAGCATCTATGCCATTCTTCTCTAGGTGTAGGGCTTGTTATATTTTAGGCTGGAAGAAACTGGTTAAAATAATTGCTACTCAAATCAGTTGTTTGCCTGTGTTTTCACTGTGCTGGAGCAGGTGGATGCCCAAAAGAGTTCTGGTATTGTGTGGGAAATCTGTACTGAAGCAGGCTCCTGGCAGGAACCTGTGGAGAAAGGAGTCCAGGCTGGAGCAGGTTTGGTGGCAGGACCTGTGACCCCGTGGGGGATCCATGCAGGAGCAGCCTGTTCCTGAGGGGCTGCACCCTGTGGAAAGGGGGACACACTGGAGCAGTTCATGAAGATCTGCAGCCCATGGGAGGGACTCACCTTGGAGAAGTTCATGAAGAGGAACCCCACACTGGAGCAGGGGAAGGACTCCTCTCCCTGCGCAGCTGTGGCAGAAACAACCTGTGATGAACTGTGTAACCCACATTCCCTGTCTCCCTGTGCTACTGGAGGGGAGTAGGTAGAGCCTGGGAAGGAAGAGGGTGGTGGGGAGAAGGTGTTTTAAAGATTTTTTTACTTCTCATTGTCCTGCTCTTGAAAGTAATAGATTCAATTAATTTCCCGAAGTTGGAGCCTGTTTTGTCTGTGATGGTGTTTGGTGAGTGATTGCCCCTGGTCCTTATCTCAACTCAGGAACATGTTATATTTTCTGTCCCCTGTCCACTTGTGGAGGGGAGTGACAGTAACTTTGGTGTGTCCCTGGAATTCAGGGTCATCCCACTACAAGGTGGCAGAGGAACTGGCTGCTCCATTCATTATGGACTCCGTGCAGTGAGCTGCATCTGGGAATTACCTGAGCTTCCCAAGACATCAAGGAGGAGCAGTACAGGACAGACTGAGATCTGTTTACTCCAAAGGCAGCAATAGATTCAAGCAGTTTCATTACTTTGAGATGTTTTTTTTGTTTGTTTGTTTGTTTTTTATTTTATTTTATTTTACATTGGGAAATACTGATTAACTGAATGAAGTATTTGCAAGATCTATTGCGAAGCCATTGCTCCCCAATGTTCCTTTTGCACACCTTTTAAAATAATAATTTCTTCTTACATTATTTAATAATAGTAATGTCAGTCATGCACAGTAGTAGTGTCAGTGAGATTTAACATTTTGAACTGTAGTTGATGTATAAGTATGTAACTTATGCAGCATGAAATAGCACAGTGTGATTCTAAAATGGCATTTCAAAATCTTAAATATAAAACAAATTCTAATGAATTTGCATGTATTTGGTTTTGTTACAATAAGACATGAAAACAAAAGTTGAAGCTTCTTTAAGGAAAAAAACTGTTTCAAACAGATTTAGTATGACATAGTAGAAACAAGTCCTTGCATCAAAAATCTTGAGTCATGAATGCTCACAAAAAATATAAGATGTAAGCAGAAGATTGTAAAAATGCAATAAAAAGACAAACATTTTGAGGTAGATGAGGGAATGAAAGACCAAGGAGCTCCTGTGCCTCTTCAAGTTCCTGCTTATGTAACTTAAGGGGAGCTGAGGGGACAGGGAGGCAAGTGTTGGGCAGTAGAGAAGGTTCTGGCTATCTCATTGATGAAAACATAGTCTGGCTCATGCCCCCACCCTGCCTGTCTGCTCTTTAGTGAACAGGACCTTACCTTGGTTCTGCCAGGTGTGTGCAGGCCCTGGTGAGCAGAGCAGATTCTCCTCCAAGAGCAGTGTGGCTTAGGGGTGCACCTTTGCAGCCTGGAAACCCAACATTCTCTGCTCTTGGGGGAATGGTTTCCCTGAGTCACGTATGTTTGGGGTTCACAGAGGGCAGGGCTCTGCCACAGAGTGACCAGAGAAACAGAATGAGTTACAGCTGCTCTTGGAGAGCACAGGTCACACTTTCCTTGTTTTCTGCCTCTTAGGAGGGGGGTTGGTAGCACTGAGAACAGTCAATGACACTGGCAGGAGCAAGCACAGATGGGGTTGGGTGCTGGGCAGAGGCTGAGCCTGCACTAAGGAGTAAGGAGGTGATGGCCCATTTCCACCACTGCTGGCTCTGCTGACATGCTGGAGCTGTGGCAGTCCTGGCTGGACATCTGCAGCTCTGTGGGACTTCCTGGGCAGGTGGATTTTTTTTTTTTTCCCTAGTGCACAGTACAGATTTAGCTGGATTGGGCTCTGATTTAGGAAACTTGGGCCTTTTTTCTGTTACTGTATGTTGTAGGTAGGCAAAGGAAAGACAAATGAAGACATATGTCTTCATGGGGGATGGAGTACAGATAAAGAATGGGCGCATTACCAGTATTAAAAGTCACCCTCCACATCTCCTCAAGGAATTTGTGCTTTGCTCCTTGTGTTGTTATTGAGCTGCTCTCCAGCTGTAGAACCTCTGAAATGCAGAGACCATAGTTAATTCATAGTCTTGTTGTGAGCTACAGCTTGAGATCCTTGGATGAAAGGCACATAGCAGTTAATTATCATTATTGCTACAGACATGTTTTACTGTATGAATATCAATAAGTCCTTTGAAGAAGTCATTGAGCCTGCTCGAGTCAGTCTGATTTATATCAAGAATTTTTGTTAGCATTTGTTTTTTTTCCTAGTGGACTGTGTTTATTATCTCCTTAGATTACTGTATCAACAATCCAACATTAAAGTAAAGCAACTTGAAATAGTGTAATTCAAATCCAGAAAAGAACAAAAGTGACGATAATCAGGGTGAAACTCTGGTTGACTCTTCCCTCATCCTTAAATCACCCTGTTGTGCTATCACAGTGTTCTTGGTCTGTTACAGCCTTGCCTACAAAAGGCTGCTAATTTATAGTCATGATGATGATGTGTTTTGAACCTTAGCTTCCAACTATGTTACTGTAATGGATCCAAATCCAGCTTTTGTGTGAAGCTGGATGTCTCTTGTTGTGTTCCTGTACTGTAATTGCTAATCTGCTTACAAAATCTACTCCTTATTGGAAGGGATGAACAAGCAGGCAGCACTTGAGATTTATCTACTGTTGCCTCTTTCAAGCTGAGAGAATTTAGGTGATTTAGCTAAAAAGGCATTGGCTGCATCCCCTTCAGTACTCTGAGGGTAGGAGAGGGAAGAAGTTGGGATATGGGCAACAGGAGTGGAGTTGTGGGATGGGTCATGGGGAAGGCCTCCTCTTCCTCCTCAATACATTGCATGGCTGTGGGACCCTTCTCAGTAGCCAGGGTCAGTGCATTCAGGGCTAGGGTTGTCAGATGGGGGACCTGTAACATTGCATTTTTTCTCTCATAACAGTATTTTGGGGGCTAGTCATTAACTGCTACAATTAATAATTCATTAACTGGTAGATTTAATAATTAATAGTTCTATAATTGGTTGTCTGACAGTTCTCTGTCATCTACATCATCTGCTTTTTAAGCAGCTCTGTAATTGCTGTTGCATTTTGCAAGCTGCAGTCATCTATCTTGATAAGGGGCAGTTCTCCAAACCTGTAGGAGCTGGAGCTCTGAAGCCTCTAGGCAGAAAGGGTGATTTTTAAATTTATTTTTCATTATGCAGAATAGTTGTTTTCTATCATTTGTGAAACTCCCCACCAGCCAAACAGTTTTAGTCTGGGTCATACCAATTTTTCTCTCAGCCTCAGTTTCTTCTCATCTTTCTTGAAAGGCCACTGAGATCAGACACTTATGTAGAACTATCCCTCCCATAAAGATGAGCATTTTTGTCTTTTTAAAGACAAATCACCAAACTAGTGTGAACTTCATTACTTTTTTTTTCTTCATGATTTAATTCTTGTTCTGTTAAATCATGTTAATATAGGTTTCTAATGTCCTAAAGAGTGCTGTAGTCGCTGGGCAATGGTTTGAGAGCTGAATTATTGGGAGATGTGCCAGAATCTGGGGACACAGTGGAAACCCCTGAATTTTCCTGCAGGGTGTTTGAGGATACCAGTGTAGAACTGGATAGTTACAGCATGTCGTGACTGACCTTCAGTCTCTGCAAGTCCTGGTGAATTTGGGACTAGGCATGTCTCATTTTCTAGAAAAAAGAAGATGAATCTTTTCTCCTGGCATAATGGCATGGGGCTTGCTCCTTTCCCCATCCTTCTGGGCCATACATGTGAGCTCCTTGTGTCCTTCCCATCTCCAGCATAAATCAAATAGTAATGGGTAAACCTCAAAAGCAGTGTCTGTGTATGAATGCATATATGTGACTGTAAATAAAACTTCATGTATATGTCTGTGTGTATGTGTGAGCTGGGCTGAACATGACCCGACAGGAATAAAAGGTGTCACTGTGAGTTGGGTGGGGAGAAGGATGTGGGTGATGAGGAGGTGGCAGTAACTAATGCTGGAAGAACGCTTTCAGCTGGATTTTTGATTAACAAACTTTTAACCAAAGTCCTTCTTTCCTGTGAAAATATTTAAATAATGAAAAAAAACCCCAGAAAACATATGCTGGTGGGGTTTTGTGTTGCATTTTGATTTTTTTTTTTCAGCCATTGCTTTAGTTAGGGGAGTTTTGAAAAAGTCAAAGAATTTTGATTTTTCCCATCAGTTTCAGCTGTAGAGGGTTGAACTGAGAAATGGAAATAAGAGCAAAGGAACTGGAAATTAATCAGGTGAAGGGGAACAAAAAAAAAAAAAAGGAACTGCCTTGAGAAAGGTGTGGAGGGAAGAAAGGAGCACAAATTAAGAAAAGCTGATTAAAGAAGACGCCAAGCAGCAAGACAGAGAAACAGAACACAGAGAGTGAAGACTGCAGCAGACTTTACTTAACAAACACTTTTGTAAAAAAGAAAAAAAACAAAGCTCTGGATAGACGGAGAAAGAGAAATGCTCCAAGAAATACGTCACAGAATAAAGGGAAAGGAAGAGCAGTGGAAGTGCTGCGGGGAAGAGGAGAACAAATAGTTAATCATGGATTTATGTGCATCTGTATGTAAAGGTGTGTAAGTGTTAACATCCAAGCTGCTGCTATGTAATGTTGAAGAGCAGTTTAAAGACCCCTAAGATCTCCCAAAGAAAGAAAGTTGATGTGCAAGGGTTTCAGTTTCCTGCTATGCTCCCAGTCCCCACAGTCTTTGTGTTATGGCTTGGACAGAGTGACAACCTCGAGGCTCTTTTTCCTGCCTGGCTGTTGTCCTGTGCTCAGTGCTGGGCTTTCCCTTGCCTACCAGCCCATCTGTAAATTGGATTTCAGTCTCACAGCTCTGATCTGGCCTGATCTGCCATTCATTAAGGAGCAGGATTTTCAGCTGGTGTATTTAAAGCTGCTCCCTCTTGCACCTTGTTGAGTCACAGGTACAGCAGCAAATACACCCACAGTGTGAGCCCTGGTGGTGGGCTGCCAGCAGAGGTACCCCAGCTCAGTGTTGATAGATGCTGAGGCTGATCCTTAGTGCTTAGGTTGTGTGTGAATACTTTGCTGTTTTAATACCCTCTGGTCACTCCTCACTTGCCTTCTCCTCTGTTTCTGCTGATGGAAATTCCAGTTTTACTTTGTAGTAAGAGTTTTGCTGAAGTTGCTACTTCTTCTCATCACTTACAGATTTTTTATCAGTCTCTGTGTCTGTTCAATAGGGAGATGGGTCTACTGCAAGTGGTGAAAGTCAGGATGTGACCCATGCACACTGTCCCCAAAAAAGCTGGCAGTATCTCTGGGAGACAGACTCCCAGGGGTGCCTGTCCCCACAGCACTCAGACCAGTAATTGATCCAGAAGGAATTTGTGGCTTTGTAGTCGTGGTTGTCTGGCTTCGGTTTTGCTTCATTTTGCAAGTAAGCAGAGATCCCTGGGATTCTTGATCATGGAAGCCAAAAAGTAGATCTATAACGAAATGAGACGTGGAGACATATCCTGCTAGATAAGGTGGAGCTGCCACTTCTCTCTTCCAGCAAGACTTTCTTCTGTGACAATTCATCCACAAGACAGAGCTGATCTGTCAGCAGCCCTACTAATTTTTCCTGTTTC
Source organism: Polioptila caerulea (assembly GCA_013397295.1). NCBI lineage: Eukaryota > Metazoa > Chordata > Aves > Passeriformes > Certhiidae > Polioptila > Polioptila caerulea. Next base: position 901,059 of record VYXF01001702.1, read on the forward strand.
CATATCAGTTTTCACCCATGCTTGTGGGTCACATCCTCTTCTTTCCTGGGTCCTACTACAGCACTTCCTAACAGCAAGAGTTGCATTTCTTCTCAGGAGACATCTAATTCATCTCCAAACCCATGATCTCTTACTTATGCAGCAGCATGAGACCCTCCACCCTCTTCTCAATTTGAAGGGGTCATTTACCACTATTACCAGCTGCAGTCACATGCTCTTTGCCAAGCCCAGATGCAGTTCCAGCTGCAGAAGGTTTGCTTTGCTGCTGCTGCTTTGACTTTGGTTGTGGCCTTAGTTCAGGGAAACAGCTGCTTCAAGGAGATGTGGTCAGTGCGTTGAATATACCAATCACATTTTCTGTTCTTAAAATTTCAGAATCTTCTAAAGTTAAATCAAATTCTCGACATCTCTATGAAATAGTCCTTCTTGTGGGCTTTTCCCCAAATAACTGTGCTCAACTGCTCCTTGAAACAGTGCTCTTGCTGTTGTTTCGTGTTGAATCGACACGAAATATGCTGAACTCTGTATTCCTGGATTACCAGTATTCAGTACAATAACAACCAGAATATAAAAGAAAAAATCAAGAAATTAAGAATAAGAGGTCTTTTGGGCACTGTGGTGTAAGAGTCCTGCTCCTTAATATCCTTATACATTTAAAAACTATTCCATTACTTTTGTGGTTGCTCTGGGTGGAGAAGGCAGGGTCTGGAGTCTCTGCAGAGTGGTCAGCATCTGCATGCAGTGGTGTCAGCAAGTCCATTGCAGAACCAAATCCTTTCTTTATTTGCATGTGGCACAACTCCACTGATATTCTTTTTATTAAAGCCCAGCTGGTGGCAAATAGAAACGAAATCAACTGTGACAGCTCATTAGTGATATATACACCCTCTGGTTGGACATCAGTCTAGTCCAGCTCCCAGGAAAGTATCTACATCGTTTTTAGCACTGTAAGCTGAAAGTCACCAAGTAACTGTTAATACAGCAAGTACCCTTCTGACAGCGAGGGGACCAAGAGCCTGTCACATAGAAAAATTCCACTTGATTACCAAGTAGCACTTGCTTGGTAAAATTGCTTTCACCTCCATTTAGGTTCATCAAATGAAGATGCTTCTTCAGAAAGTATGCTGGGGAATTCATTGCAAGCCTAAGTCTCTCTCAGGAATATTTTCCTTGCAGACTAAGCCCAAAGTTTCCATTGCTTAATTTTAATGTATTCTGTTCCTGGTTCATCTCCTGATGCTGCATGTAGAATTCAAAAGAACCTTAACAGTTTTTTAAAATTTATTTTATAACAAAAGCTACAACTATTTAAATATAAATCAGGTTGTGTTCTCCTAAATCCCCCTTTTCCTGGAAAGGCTCCTATGTTTATACACTCAGAAAAAGCCAAAATTACTTACTGTAGTTTCATGTGCAGACAGTGATGGAGGAGACAGAATGAACAGTTTGGCCTTTGATTAATCTTTGGGTTTGCAAAGTCAGTGACAGACTGTTTTGTTCCTCTCTGTGCCAGTGCAGAATCAAAGTAGTGTGATGGACTTGAATAACTCTGGCTCCAGCTTATCATTAACTTCAAGGGATTTACTCCACACTTTAATCAGTCACTGAATACATAATCTGACCCAGGAAGAGTCATGAAATGTAACTCAGTGCCTGATTTGGTCCTGAGCCAATGCTGATGGCAGAAGTACTTTCAAGAGTTTTGATAAAAGGTATTTCTTAGGTAATGAACACTCCTACAGAAAGAAGCTTTATCAAATGTGGAATGAGTATGGTCTACCAAACATTTGCTTTTAACTTCTGATCCTCTGTGTGAAGTAAAAAGTCTGATGAAGAGGGGGAGGGAGTTTTCCTCTTACGTGCCAGGTCACAGCATTTGGAAGCACTGGGTTTTGTGTCACCCCCATGTTCTACGGGTGGAGAAGGGGCTGCTGGAAACACTCCTCAGCTCACTGAGGGTCTTTGAGAAGGAGAGAGAAAATTACTCTTTTATTATAAGGTTTGCCAAATGATCTCTGAGAAAATGTGATATCATTCATATGCACTGCCAAGCTGGAGAGATGCCGCACATCTTGGCAGTCATCTAGAGCTAACATATAATTCCTTTGGGCTGGTATGGGCTTTATCAGAAACAGCTCCATATGCAGTATTTACATAACTGTGGTGGAGTGTGAGAATAAACACAGCTGTGGCATTGCCCTAAATATTTCAATTCAGTGGGGAATTAAGGGAACTTTATCACTGAACTGCAGATAAATAGAAGTCAGTAAGAGGTGGTCAGTTTAGCCAAGGAGCAAATCAAAACTATAATGGCTAGACTGCTGGAAACATTTAAGTGCCTTAGTCTTGGAGTTTACTAAGGTCACTGTTTTGTTGGGTTTTTTTTCTTTGCAGAAGTATGGAAATGCCATCAGTCAGCTGCTATACAGAAAGCATCATCCAATTGGATTGGTGAATCAAAGCAGCGTGGGCTGAAAGGCAGAAAAGGAAAGAGTTTATAGGGATGCAGCCCTTTCAGTATGTGATTGCAGTCAGAACCCAGGTTTCCGGGAAGGTTTAGAGATTCTTTGAGTATCTTCATCCTAGTTGACTGTGGATACACGGGTCTGGGTTTTTGATGGAAATCTGCAAGCTTGTTTTCCTGAGGTTTTCTCATCCAGATTTTACAGCAATTGCCAGTAGCAGAATCAGACAGTTAAGGATTTAGACTTTAGGGTGTGTAAATAAAAGTTGGCCTAGGTAGCAGCTTGCTAAGGAGTGATGCTTGTAGATGTATTTCTAGGGGTAGACAATTGCTGTGGATAAAAAGAATAGTTTTCAGCATGCTCAAAGCAGCATGTACTCCTGTTTTGAACTAAATTTTGGGGAGTGTTGTAGTATTGTCCAGTCATCTTGTTAATCAGCTCATGGAACAAGTAGGACTTTCTGCAGTTATTGGTGCATCACCATCAACCTTTGGTGACTGACAAGCATTCCCAAACTAGCTCAATTAGAAGTCATTGAGGGATGAGTATTTTTTGCAAGAATAGTTCAGTATGTGTGTCTGCATATATATACTAGAATTTAGACTTTGATATCACATTTAAATATGTAGCTATTAGAATATGCATGGTTTAGAACCCCTTAGACAGAACTGTTAACAACTGACTATATGTTCATTATTTTAGGGGACAGAACTCTTGTACAAATACTTAAATAGTCACCATCAAGAAAAATTCACTCTGATGAAGGCCAAAGTACTAAAATACCTGTTTGTATGTTAATCCACTTGTTTCAAGGATTCACAAATTGGAAATTGGAGGTAAAGAAACTCCAATTTGGAAGCTCTTTCAGCTCTCAATAATTTATTTTTAAGTCAAAATCTGCTACAACTCTAACTTATAAAGAAATCTCACAAGTTTGCTGCTGCTCCTCTGCAACTGAAAAAGCAGCACTTTCTTCTGAGTCTTTAGAGTCTGTGTTCAGCACTTTGTTTACTGCATGATGTGCAGTGAGTTTGTAGGTGGAAGTCCCCATGTAGAAACCACAGGCTTTCTAAAGAGCATTCTTTCACACACTCTATATGGTGTGTTAACATTTTTCAAATGCAGCACAATACTGCTGTGTTGTCTAAATAATTTTTCTTTTAAAGAAGTATTAAAGTGGGAGAGTGAAATGAGGACTGAAAATCCTGATTGCTGCTCCTGGCCTGTTCTCTGCCTCGTCTGGGTTCTTCATGTTTCCACTTATTTGTTGGTGAAATGAGGATGCTGTCACTGCCTTCATTTGTGAAATGCTGTAAGATCTCTTGCCAAAACTGTTCTTGAAGTTATAAGCAACATTTCTCTGATTACCACGATGTATTTTGAAAATCCAAGCCTGTCTAGTTTGTTTTTGGTGGTGACTGCCTACAAGAACATGCTCCAACTCCAGTTCAGAGTCACAGAGGGGCTCAGCAGTAGGAGAGCTGTGTTGGTGATGGAAAGACAGACTGGAGTGTGGTAGCTGTGTATGATCATAATGTGGACACAAATGGCTAAATCCTAACCATGAAGGGGATAGTTGTTTCTAGCAGTTCAAAAAAAATGAGAGTGTGATTTGGAACATGCCTATCTATAAATATAGTTTTCTAGTTCACAAGACTGCCATCATGTATCAAAGAATTTTGCTTTGGTACCTGAAACTGGAAATTTGGTGCATCCTGGAGTGGCTAAATAACAACATTAATTTTCAAATAATGCTGAACTGCAGCAGCCTTACTGAGGAAATATGCATTACTGTGTTGGCTCAGTGCTTCCTGAAAAATCAAGCCACTTCTTAAGCTTAAATCCAGTGATTTAAGACCCTGAACAGTTCAGCTGCTGAGTTTGGAAAATGATGACCTTTTCTATATTAAGAACAGTGTCTACGTGGAAACCTCCCCTTCTCAAAATGGACAAACATGAAACCAGGGATCCTTCCTCTCAGAGCCCCAGAGAGCTGTGCAGATGGAGTCACCCTCTGTTCTGGATTCTGCTCTGGTTTAACCAAATAATTAAAACCTCTTAATTAAGCTCCAAATTGCTGGATTTTGTATTGCACAACAAATATTTGCATTACAGTACCGTTCTGAACTTCAACCTGAATAAATTCCACTGAACTAATTAATTTTCTGCTGCAGAAAGGAGTTATTGTGTGTCCCAGAGACTGGGCAGCCATATACAGGACAGAAGTACAGGCTCAGATCCCAGGTTGAATTTGGGAGGGTAACATTTGGGGCTTTCACTGTACTTTTATAATAAAAAAGCACAAATGTGATACAGAGTTGAGTGATGGCCAATGACCAGGGCTTTGTTTTTATAACTGCCACATAAAGATAAAACAGGCTATTACTTTGTGGGTTATTTACCAGATGTTCAAGTAAAATGGCCCACAAAGCTATAAAGAGCACATAAAGCCCCACTAATAACTAATAACTTCACTAAGAGCAGAGCTGAAATTGCTGCAGCTGCCTGTCAAAGCACTTCTGTTATTGTGGTTGTTGTTAGCAAAGGTGTTGGCACAGGTCCCATGACCACAACGAACAGGATTCGTTTTCCTGAAAACTCTGTTCAGCTGTACTTTTCAGCCACGGTGGAAACCCACAGGATAGTCCAGTAGGAATGTTTTCTTTGAAACAAAACTCATTTTCTTCTACTCGAGTTTGAAGATCTGTAAAAGGTGCCTGCCAGCAGCAATCATATGATTGTTAGCACTTTCTTGTTGCCACTGTTAGCAGGATCTAAATGGAGCATTGAGGATGCTGGTAACTCCTGAAGAAGGCCAGGAGGGTTAGTTCAGGCCTCACTGAAACCACAGAACAATCCTAGGAAAATTCCTCTGTTTGGGATGAGGATGATTTTCATTTATCTCTGCATGTATAAAATAAACACACAGAAAAACTCTGGTTGTGCCATTATAACCAGCTAAGGAAGGCAGCAGCTTATCCCTGGCTTCTCCACAGTCATTTTCCGTGCACTTTGCAGTTCTGGGCAGTGTCCATGTCAGTGAATGTTCCTCTTGCCTTTATATTTGAAACTCCTATTGACATGCTGTATGTGGGATTGCATCAGCACTGGCAAATCCCCTTCTCAAGGATGTTATCATAATGCCAGTAGAAACCTGCCTTCAGTTGAGATGATCCTACTCTATTCAGGTGTTGTAAAGGTAAGTTTTAGTGGTAGGTCTCGATATTAGTATCCTTTTTAACTCATTGCATTCACTAAATGAGATAATAAATTTAGCTGCCTATTAGTATATGAATGAACATGATGTTTTTCCCCCATTTTTCTAGAATTATTGAAGTTCATTCACCTGATGCCAAGCACACCGTGGTGCTCAGGAGTAAAGATTCAGCTACAGCCCAGGCCTGGTTCAATGCCATCCACTCCAGTGTCCATGAGCTCATCCCCAGGGTGATTGCAGAGGTCAGAGACCAGCTGGGTAAAACAGGGATTGCTGGAAGTCGAGAGATTAGGCATCTAGGCTGGCTTGCAGAAAAGGTAACGAAAACATTCTTAATTTTCATTTTTAAGCTCTCTATCTCTTATTTTCTGTTCCTGAATTCAGCCTTGTCTGGAAGCAGAGAGACTAAATGAGATTCTGGGGTTTGATTTTCCTTTCCTTGAAGACCTTTCTTTTCTTGACATGCCAATTTTTATGCTTTAAAAAACAAGCAGAAAACTACAACATCCCCATAGTCTTTGCTTCTATGTGCAAATTAACACAGACTTTCCTGGGAGATGAAAAAGTCTCATGTCAAGTTCAAGGATGGGACATGAGTCACAAAAACTGACACCAGCCCTTGAGTTCACCTGCTGTTACAACTCCCATCATGTTTATGAGTTGCCACCTTCCTACTCCCAGCCTGGGAAGTGCCTCCTTGGTCCATGGGCCACCCCTTTGCAGTGCCTGGCCTTTGGAGCTGGGCATGATCTGGAGCTTCCCATAAAAGCTGGGAGCTTGTTCTTTAATTGTAACCTGTATTTGAGCTGAGCATCCTATCAGGCTGAGCTTGCAATTGCAACTCTTGCCCATCTTTCAAAGTTTGAGTCTTAAAATGTTTTATGCACAGAGAAAACCTGGTATTCAGTTTGAGAATAGTTTGGGATCTGTTGGCCTGTGGAAAGACAATCCATGAATGCACAGGGGTGGTATCAGTATTAGATGATCTGATTTTAAATCAGAAGTCTCAGTATTCTTTTTAGGCACTGTACCTACTAGTAAGTGTGGATTTGCTATGGTAGCAGTGTTAGAATTGTGCCTAGAAATAATTGCCATCCATCTACTGCCTGGGCAGCCATGCAGAGCATCTCTGCCCCTCCAGCTGGGGTGTGTGGAAAAGTGGCCACTGTGTACACACTGCCCTTTCAACCTGTGCATCCAGCACAGATGTGGAAAACTGTAACTGTCCTGGAAAAAAAAATGCTGTATGTTTTATCTCTTTTTGGGATTTTGTAAATGAAAATATGGAAGCCACAGGTGCAGTGTTTCTATCAAGTGTCCTTTAAGAAGGCACACAATTAATTTTTAGCAAAACATAGGCCACTCTACACCACTTGCAGCGACACAAAGATTGCAAAGCCTTTCAGGCAGATTTTGTGTCTTCTCCTGTCTCTCCCTCCAAGCTCGCAGAGTGGGGACAGCAGCACAACATCTTTGGCTTAGTGCTGTAGAAATGTAAAAGTTTGGGGGAGTAATTTGGGATTAAAACACCAAAGGATTGGTAAGTAAATTTTAGCAGTATTAAATTATACAGCCATGGGATCTTTAAGCTTTTCCTTTTTATATTTCTATAAACTTACAGAAAGCTGAACATAAGGGGCTTTTCCTGTTGCAAAATGCTTTCCTCTGAAAGGGTAACTGCTCTGGAGTAGATAATAGAGATCTTGTAAGTGTAATGTTCACGGATCATCTTAAGTGGACACAGGGCTCCTGGTTTATGAATTTCCTCTTACAGTTTATACATAATAACCCATTCAAATGCTTCTCTCTTTCTCTTTTTTGTTTTTTCTTTTTTTTTCCTTTTTCCCCTTACGGGCTGAAATCTTATTTTGTGTTACTCAATTTGGACCATTTTGAGGTCTTTCTAAATTTAGTGGTGAAACTTGTTTTGCCTTTGTTAGGGTCAGGCTGTGGCTCTGTGCATGTTCTAGTGTATTTATGGTGGCTGTTACGAAGAATTAGCCTTGAGAGATTTGCAGTGGCATTGTTACTGAAAAGACAACTTGTTTTTTTTCACTAAAAACCATGCAGAACTATGCAGTAGTAACAGAGTGATGTCAAAAGTTCCCATCTTTTTCTTGTGTTGGAGACCTGTTGAAAAGTAGAGAAAATCCCTACATGTGGCAAAATGTGATGTGAAATTATTTTTATTTTCTTACTGGAGTGTGGCCTGTAAAGCCTGGATGAAGCCTTTATATACTGTGTATATGCCAGCTGATAATATACTGTTTCAGAGGAGATGTTCAAGGCAGCTGGGGCATGTGCTGACCGCACATGCTCCTTGTGAAAAACTTGGGTTTGATAGTAGGAAGAGATTAAATTCTGCAGTGATTTGTGGAAGTCTCTGTGAATACCAGTGTGGTTATTGACTCTGCCTCCATGCCAGGTGCCCACCAAAGCTGCTGTATCACTCCCTCTCTTCAGCTAAACAGGAGAGAGGATACAAAAGGCTTATGAGTTGATATAAGGGCAGAGAAATATAATTCACCAATTACCATCATGGGCTAAACAGACTTGCCTTGGGGAAAAATTATTGAATTTATTACCAAACAAACCAGAGCAGGGTAATGAGAAAATAGAACCAAGTATTAAAAAATCCTTTCCCCTGCCCCTCCCTTCTTCCCTTACTTGTGATTTTCTGTACCTTTCTCCGTCCCTGTGGCACAAGTGGACAGGAATGGGGTTGTGGTCAGTTCATCACACTGTGTCTGCTGTTCCTTCCTCCTCAAGCGAGGACTCCTCACACTGCTCCCCTGTTCCAGGGTGGGGTCCCTCCCACAGGAGCCAGGAACTCCTCCACCATGGGTCCTTTCCATAGGCAGCAGTTCCTCACAAACTGCCCCAGCGTGGATCCCCAGCAGCATCACAGGCCCTGCCTGCTCCAGGGTGGGCACCTCTCTCCACAGGGCCACCAGTCCTGCCAGGAGCCAGCTCCAGCGTGGGCTTCTCACAGGGTCACAAAAGCACCTTGGACTTGTAACTTCTGAGACAGCTTTTGTGGCATCATGTTATGTTACTTACATAGCATAGCTTTAAAGTGAATTCTTGGCAAAGTGGGAAGATTGTGAGCTGAATTCCTCTGCTTGTTTGGGGAATGCAAAATGTAATCCCATAGAATTTTCAGTGTAATTTACTGTGATTACTCTCTGCTTCAATTAAGCTGTTTCCTGGTTTGATATTTTTTATATGACTCTGTTCTAAACTTAGCTCCAAACTTCAACCTACATGACATTACAAAAATAGATTCATTAGGGGAGCCTCCCTCAGGTGGGTAACATTAAAATAAATAGTAGGTTATCTAAGATACTAAGCCATTGCATGCTAACAAGATTCTACCACCTTAACTGAACTTCCCTGTGGAGAAAGCACTAAACTTGTGGTCTTCAACCTGAAACTTCCATCCTGCAAGTCCAGCTTCAGATTCCTGGTGGGCAGTGAGGATCTGTCTGCCGGTAAATAGAGAGCTCTGCATCACTTTAAGAAAGCAAATGTTCTCCGTGGCCTTCTTACAGGCAAGGAAAAAATAGCCAGAAGCAATCATTAGAGATGCCATATTCCCTCTGTTATTAAGGAAGTAGCCTTGTCCTGACCTTGGCCTTGTGAGGAAGGTTTCTCAAGCTGACCAAGTATTCGGGAGTTGTATTAATCACCAGTGTCCTAAAACTTCTCTGTAACTAAGAGAAATATCAAGTGCTGATTTGTAATGAAGTGTGTTCATTCCTCATCACTTTGTGTTTCCTGTGTTTGTCTCTTCACTTCAGCAAGACCTGTGCATTTAACAGGCGTGCAAAGCGTGAGGGAATAGTTTCATGTGTGTTTTAATCTTTCCAGGTCTTGTCTTTTTATATGTTCCCAGTAAAGATACTTTTAGCAACCAAATAAATAAAAAATAAGTTAGTAAGGTCATCTAAATGAAGAGCTTTTCCAAATGTGTATTGTTTCTGCTCTTCCAGAAACACTTTCAATCTTTGCAGAAATGTCTTCTCCAGCTTCCCCCCCACCGCCTTTTACTTAATACTTCTGCACATCTCATGACTTACAGAGGAGCTGAAACAGACATGGCTGCTCTTCTCCTTACACTTACCCTTCTTCACTGAGTTCCTTCATGAGGAGCAAATTCTGCTCTGAAGAGCTAAAACACTGAGGAAATGGTGGTTTATTTTATCACTCCGTAACGTCTGCTCCAATAGACCAAAATATTGTTGGCAAAAGCTTTATCTGAATTTTTTCTTCTTTAATGCAAACATAAAAAGGTGTTCTGGCAAAAGGGGTTTTGTGAAGGTAGCTTTTGCCAATTCAGCAGTCAGCCACACAAGCAAAAGCATGACTGGCTTCAGGGGCAGCTGACTCTGTAGCCAGGCGCCAGCATCAAGCTGGGTCAGTTAAGAAAAAAACGCTAAAACTAAATGAAACTCTGAGCTGTGCATCTCTCTCTGTCCTCACTGTGCCAGTGATACTTTTCATGTAGGCTTGGAAGAAATAAAAAGTGCTTCTGCAGCCAGAGACTCTTCTCCTTTCCGAATGTCAAATGTCTTGCAGGCAGTGGACTTCTTAAAATTATCTCAAAGCTCCTTTGAGAAACTTAAAAATAGAAATTGCTGCAAGTTGTCTCTTAGAATGTTAATTTTTGAAACTGCAGAAAAAGTGACCTTATGGGCTTTTCTCACTAGATCTTAACCCCAGCACTTGGTTCCTGTTCATGCTGCTCTGCCTGTGCAGGGCGAGGGTGTTGCTGCTCCCACAAATCTGGTGTGGGTTTCAGAGGGCAGAAAAGACCTGAGGGGAAATTACCAAAGCAGCATGGTGCACCAGAATTGTTTTTCAGCTCCTGACACTATCTCTGAAATGAAAAGTGTGCTAATATATTACAGGCTGTTCAGTCTCCTCAAACGTTAGATAACCGGATCATTGTGTTAGTGCTGAAGTGCAAGGCATGTCACAGCAGAGTGAGCTCAGTATCGAGCTGTACATTGCAGTATTACAGTTATCTCCCTGCTCTCACTCTAATTCAGAGGAGCTAGTGATAAAAGGAAAATTGTGAGACGTGCAAGCTGTCCAAACAAGATTTAGGCAGATGACATGAGAGTGTATTTGAGGTTATTTTTCTTTCCCAGTATGAAACGAAAATGTTACCATTTCCTTAGGAAGCATGTTCACAGGTTAGCAAAATAAGTAGACAGCAACAGAGCCATGTTGCTGTTCTCATCACAGACAAATGAGTTTTCAAAGAAATGGAGATCTTTAGTTAAAACTTTTTATATCATTTCCAAATTGTAAAAGTGAGCTTAAAATCTCTTTGCACAAGAAAACCACCAGCCCACCACATAATTGAAACATTTTGCCATTATTTAACATTATTTGTTTAATGTTATCTGATCTTATTTATTTGTACCTGACTTTAACCGCCTCCCTATGAAGCACAGCATCTGCTAGGCAGCATTTTAAAAAATGTGGCATGGCTGTGTCTGTGGTTGCAGCTGCTACTGTTCCCCTTAGCACTCCAGCTCTTCCATCATGGTGGTGGCAGTTCTGGTAGAAAAGTCATTACTTTTGGAGGGATACCATTAATTTTCTGCACATTTTGTGACAGAGGCAAATCCCAGTGCAAGACAAGTAGTGAGAACCTGTGGCAAGGAGGAGGGGTTTGGGAAGCTGCTGCTTCATTAGGCAGTGTGTCACTGTTTCTCTGGGGTGGCTGCCTCATCAGGCTGCACAGTCTGAACCAGCAGCATTTCCAGGAATAAAATCCAGGTTATACTAATTCCCAGGTCTCTCTTCTGTGCCTTGAAAGTACCTGTGCATGTTTAGGCCGAGCCTACAGCAAGCTTTGGGTTGTACTGTGTGTTAATCTAGTACAAATCAATTTATGATTTAACCAGAGAAATAAACTGCTAGAAAAATGGGTGTTTGCTGAAAAAAATATTACTGAAATGCCTAACTCATTTGCAAGGGATTTACAGACAAGTTTGGAAATACTACCCACCTATAATATCCAGAAAGAAGAGCAAGGCAATTTAGTCCTGCTCTCCTGTCTTTCGTGGTTAAAAAATGATGTGATTTCTCATATTGATAATGCACATCTGGTCATAATCTTAAAATTGATCTGACCTTTTAGAGATTACACGTACCTCAAATAGAAAACCTTCTCTGTGTCCTAAATTAGAAATTGCACTTTTAAATACCAGGTAATGACTGCTGTGAAGCACTTATATCCAAATGAAGAATCCTGGTTTTGCCCTGTGTCACTTAACCTTGCAGCTTATTAATTCCGGAACTTATTTGTTTGCTTTGTAAAACACCAGAACAGGGTTCTTAATTACATTAACAGTCTTCACTATCTGGGATAACGATCAGCCTGTTCTTAGGAAAGACGTAAACCTGAAATAGCATGAAGAGTAATTTCCTCTCCAAGCTTCAATGAGGTTCCTCCACAGGCCATTTTTACCAGCACTGACATCGTTCTCTCCTTGCTTTCGGTGCCTTCAGTAAATGGTTATATCAAGGAGAGCTCAGGCTGAAAACAGCCTTTTCATTCACTGTACTGTTTCGAAGGCTTTGCCAGTCTTTATCTGTAACCTACATGCTGTTTCTTCCCATGCCAATGAGAGACGAGCAAATAATAAAATTAAGTGAAGTGCTCATTGCACAGGGACTGGAAAGAAGAATAGGTATAAGTAAATACTGAAAAATTGTAGGAATATGTTGGTAAATGCATGAAGGACCTGAAATCAAAAGTCTGTGTTTCTGCAGTACAGTTGGTTGTTGTAGTGAAGGAAAACCCTTCTGTCAGATAATTATAAAGCACAGTTAAATAGCGAGTGAGCACTGCTGTGCCTGTGGTAGCCTTCAGGTATTAAATTATTCTTGCAGAAGTTGAGCTGCAGTGTGAACTGGGCCCTCCATATCCCCTTGCCCTTCCCATGAGGGCTGCATTAGTTCTGGTCAGATCCCAGCAGAGGTAATCACATCCTTCCCGCTCTCCCTCTGCCTCAGCTTTGATCTGACTGTCCTTGCAGATGACTTAGCTTTCTCCATAAAATACAGCATATGTCTATTGCTGTTCCTAGGAATCCAGGAATGATGAGTAAGTTCCTTTCTATAATCATTTCTCTCCATAGAGTTTTATTAAACTCCTTCCCTGCATCAGGAAGAATTCTGAGCCTGAGGTGTGGCTGCTGCTCTGTCAGCTGTGCCTGAACAGGCAGGGGGACACCAACCACAGCAGGATCCACGTGGCTCTGCTGTGACAGGGAGCTCTGCAGATGTCTGGTCAGCAAGCCTGGGGTAGGCTTTGAGAGGGGAAATGCTGGGCTGTAGCTTGAAGGGAGGGGGAGGATGCTGAAAGGAAATGGGGAGTTCAGTGCTTGCCTGAGGTGTGGGAGCTGCTTTTCTTGTTTTCTCCAACAGAACAGGGTGGTAGATGTGGGAAATGTCCTAGATGTGGGACCATGTCCTGGTGTGTTCTGGAGCATATCCTGGTGTGGCTCTGAGCACTGGCTACTTTGCACAATGTGTCTGCCACAGCATGAATACTTAACTCTTTGTTCTAGATAACTCAAACTGAAACTGGACAAGGAACTTGCTAGATTTTGGTAGATAAGGTATTTTCTTCCTAGATTTTGCTAAATTTTCAAGATGTTGGGCCTTTTCATCTTTTGCCTTGGCAGCTGCAGTTGATCTGTCCAAAAGGGTCCAGCTGCCCTCGTGCATGTGCTGAGCCATTTCACCTTTGGGGGCTGCACAGGTTTGAGAGCCTCTGTTTGAACATATTTGTCATACAGTTCATTTGAAAAAAAACCCAACAAAGATACAGGTGTGATGTGAAGGAAGGCTTTGATCCTCTTCCTTCAGAAGCTGGGGAAAGGGTTCCTTTTTTCTCTCAGCCTCTGATGGAAAATATTGCAAGAAAGATAGTGAAGGAATTAGAGGAGCGATGCTCTTTGGTATTCAAACGTGATTTAAATGCAACGTGAACCTCCTTTATAAAACATGTTGCATAGAGCATGTATAAAACATGTAGCAGAGATCTCTACTGAATCCACATCCAGCACTGTTGGCAGTGGGGAGTAGAGGGTGGCCTTCCTAATTATTTTAAGCACTTATGTGGCAAAACAACTGATCTGCTACTGGTGCAGTGTGTTTGTGCCTCCTCTCACTGATGCAGGTAGGGTGCCAGCAGTGGTGGGTTCGGAAAGGGAAGCGCCTGTTCTTGCCCAGCTGTGGGATGCAGGATGGGAACAACCAGACCAGCACAATGGTTGAGGAAGATGTGGAGCTCATCCTGGGCATTTGGGGATGCTGTGGAGTGGTTTTTCAGGGTGAGGAAGCTGCCATTAAGGCAATAGTTTGGGGCAAACTCAGCTGAAACAAAGAGCAAGGCAAATGCAGTGTGAGCAATAGGAAAGCCCTGAGCACTGACCCTTCCGACGACGCGAGCAGCGCTGGGGACACCCTGCAGGATCCCACTTCACTTCTGTGGGACAAGCAGACTTGTGCTTACATCCCCAGGGCTGATCCACCCTGAGAACATTGCTGTGCAATGTGGGGGTGCTGGCAAACACTGTTTTGCAAGAGCTATGCCCTTGCACTCTTGTTTGCTCCTTTGTCTACATTTTTCTGCTTACAGGCTGCATGTTAGAAGCTTAAAAAGAAAGGGTTTGTCTGTCTTAGAGAATCCTGGATTTTTCAGGCATTAAGTTCCTATCGAGCTGCATTTTCTCTGTTCCGAGTTACCTGGTTCTCATTGGCTGGTTTTGTCTCCTGAAGTTAAAAATCACCTTCAGGGGAATGGAGGGGCCTCTAGGGGAGTGTTGACCTTCAGGCTTTGCCTAGTATGAATTCCTCTCACCCCAGTCATCGTTTCTTTGGTTTTTTTCTAGCATAACAATACTCCTATTTCAGCATTTTGATTAATGGCATGAATAAATAGATCAGAAAGCAGCAGAACTGGCCAGAAAAAAGCCTGCAGCCCTTCTTCCTCCCCCAGGCCCCTCAGCTGATCCCCAGAGAAAACTTCTTACAAAAGCAGAGCTATTCTTAGTAAAAATACCCTAATTTAGAGGGAAACATTTGGATTTTTTTCTTCTCTTTTTGCATATTATTGCCCTATCACACTTGCCCACTCAGCTTGCAGAGTGCTGTCTCTACCCACCAGTGCTTTTAGGACAGGTGAGCTGGTTCATGTTGGAGGGCTGTTGCAGAAGAACAGAGCATCACTGCTGGTACAAGCAGGAGCAATACATGCCTTGAAAACTCTTTTGCCAAACAACTGTTAACAGAAAAAAATAAACAGATTTTCTAAATATATCTTGAGGAGAAGTTGTGTTCTCTGTTGGAAAGAGGGATTGACCTTTAGAAGAATAAGAGAGCTTTAAAAGAACAGTGAAGAGGGAAAAGTTATATGCGTTACAATTTTCGGTGTGGCAAGACATTCACTCAATGCCTCCCCTACAAATCCAGATCAATTTTAATGCTCAACCTCTGTTTATGTAATAAATTCCTAAGGCTATTAATACTAGCCTTTAGCCTTATTATCGAATCCTGTAAAAATAAAATGATACTCCATAATACCATGAGAACCCTTACAAAAATGTGCCGTTAGACAATTCTATTGCAACACAGCAACTCTGTAGACTGCAGGGAAGTATTTCTCATACAGTCTAATTGTTGCATCAATAGTATTTTCAACACCCTTCATCACTGAGGAAGAAAGAACATGCTGGTACCATATGTAAAATAACATTTTGAAGTTCTGCTTTCAAGGCTTGACTGTGGCAAAAGTGCTTGAGTATGAGTGAAATCCTTGTAAGAACTACTTGAAACAAATCCACAATTTAAAAGGTTTCATGTATCATTCCTCTTCTCTCTCCTTCTCTTAAAGTAATGATTGTTTTATTTTAGTTATTTTAAGATGGGAAATGTTTTGACATTAAATAATACTACTGATAAAAAAAAAAGAAAAATCCTTTTATTCCCGTTACTTTAAATTCCTCAGTTCCAAAGATTTATTTCTGCTGGCAGAATTACCCTCTCTTCTTAAGTGGACAGTAATTGATAGTGCACATCATGATAATTAGTCTAACGAGACTCCGAAACCCCAAGCCCCACAGCTATCTTTAAGCTCCACATTGTATTTACTGTAACATAAATAAAAGCTTTAGAAAAGGACTGAAAATAAATTTGATAGCGAGGGAGCCTTGTTGTCCTCTCCAAGGGGTTTCCTCTACTCATTTTTAATGAGGCCCATATTAGTTCTCATTTGTACCTTCCCTGATGAATAGTTTGGAAGAAAAGCTTTCTCCGTGCACAGCGAAATTTGTGCCAAGTTGCTGACCTTTGCTTTTGGTGAGACCTCATTTGAGTCTTAGTCTCAAGCCCAAACATATTGTTGGATCAATCACGTTGATTTTTGGCTGAGATAGTAATGCAGGGCTAATGAGTTGTGCTGTGTGCACATTAACCTCAGACCCGCCGCGCTTACGGCAGGCTCGGAGCAGAACGCGCCGGGGCTGCAGGAAAGACTCTCAGTGCTGGCATCTTAATAGAGGGAGACAATTAAAAACAGTGGGGCAGTATCACAGGTTCACTGCTCGTGGGATGTAGGATTTAATCAAAGCTGGAAAAAACAAACTGCCTTCTGTTCTGTTTGGGAAAAAAAAAAAACCACCTCAGTGCCATAAAGGTGCTTTATGAACTGTGAAATAGAGAGGAAAGCCTGAATGTTTAAACAGTAAGACAATGATTCTACTACCAAAAGGGAATCTGCTTCAGGGAACAGCCTTTGAATAACATTAGATTTAACCTTGTCAGAACTTACGATCTAATGGCTATAATGGCATTGCAAGGAATTTGGGGGCATTGAGATTTTTTTTTTAATTGGTAGATACCTTATTTAGCAATACTTCAGCAAAGTTCTCCTTTATTTATAAGTAAAATTCTTAAGACTGACTGGTGAATTACTGCAAACAGCATCCCTGGTTTTGAAAGAAGGTGTTTCTGATTATTTCCAAAAGCAACCCTTCCCTCAAAGGACAAGATTTTGATCTAATGTTACAATTCTAAATCTAGGGCGAGAGAGAGTATTTTGCTAATCATCCTTATGGAGAGATAGAAAAAATCACAACATGCAGAATATCCTTGTACTGATTGTTTTCCTCACTTGAAGAGTGAGGAAAGGAAAAGTTATTCAATGACTAGTATGAAAGCAACATTTTCAAATTTAATTTTAATGTAAGCTTTAAACAACCACATGTAAGGGACAGAGAAATAGGGACAGAATAAATTTGATTTCTGCAGATCAAACAGAGTTTTGTGTCCTTCTCTTTGTGCAGTGAAAACTGAGGTTGAAAGACTGTTACTGCTTCAAATAGAAAATCCTGTGAGATCAAGTGGAAAAGCCCAAAGTACACAGAGATCCAGTCTTTGGTGGTCACATTAGACTTTGGAGGCAGGATAGGAAACAGCTGAAAGGGAGAGGGTGAGAAAGGGGGTAGGAGTATCCAAAACAGGATCTGCTAGAAGAGCAAAGTTCTCTACAGGAATGAGAAGCTGCCTCATCCTGCATTGTTGTGGCACTGCTGGAAGGGCATTTTGGCTTGTACAGCGAGCCTGTTCAATAGTCAGGGTACAAAAAGGGGATCTGGAGCTAAAATGCATGTCTGGCTGTGTGTCTGAAGGACATATTTCCGGGGATTTGGACCTCCTGCTCTCATTGTAGTGACACTGCTGTTGCAGACAAATGGACTTGCCAAAGGTTTTTCTCAGACACTTGTGGATTCCCTGAGTTTCAGGTGTTCCTCAGTACCAGCAGCCCTGCTGGAAGGAAGCACCTGGGTTTCAATTATTAATGACTGTTAGCTGCAGTGAAGATTCCTGAAACTGTGTGAACACATTGTGTTATTCTTGGAACTTTTTTTTGTTTATACATTTCTGCTGAGCCAATGCTGCTGTGCAAACATTCATTTGTTGATCTTGTGCTGAAAATAGTTGCAGTCATTGGCCAGAGTAGCTGCTGATGTGTAGTGTGGCTATAGCTGCTTTTTTGTACTTCATGCTGGAAATGCCAGTGATGTTTATAGAAGTGGCTCTGAAAGGTTCACTTTGAGGAGAAGCCTGCTACAGGAATAGAAGCTTACCTATTTGCAGAATGAAAAGCTTGTACATTATTATGAAAATAAATAGTTTATGGTGTTGTCTCTGGCTTCTGTCACCCTGTGAAGTTTAGTGCAGGGCTCTTAAGGTTGGGAAGTGCATTGAAACTTCATGCTTAAACATACACATGTATTCATTCCACATAAAAAATGCTTATTATTGCTATGTTCTTTGGATCCCTGAATCATCGGGTTAAAGAATACATTAATATTCTCCCACATAAAATTTCAAAACAGAGGTTTAAATCTGCTTGCCCAAAATCAGATTTAAAAAGCTGCAGGCATGTGTTAACAAGGCACAGGCAACTGGAAGAAATGGAAGAAGCTGGAAGTGTTGCAAAGAGGAGCAGATTGAAATGGGGTTGCACAGCTTAAATGGGGCAGTGTGAGAACCTTTTATGTGATATTTTTATCTGGTTTTGTGGGTTTTGGGAAGGCTGGCTATTGAGTATGAGCTGACTTGCTGTTGGATTCTTCCTTTGCTGTTGCAAGAGTTTGAAACGAGAAGGAGAGCAGTACGGATTCTGGGGGTGGTTGTTGTGGCTAATAATATAATATTAATAAGTATGTTAGTATGGAAGTGCCTAGAGTATAGTCAAAGCTGGAATGATATGGTGTGAGATTGCAGCAGAAATAGCACCAATAGGAGCAGACCCTGCTCCAAACTCTAACCATGTGAGTGGGAAAGAAGAAGAAGGAGACATGGGACCATCTGATAAGTCTCTGCTGTGATTTTTGTTCCTCTGGGACATAAGCCAAATGGATGAGTGCAGAAAGACAATTAGAGCTGGGGGAAAGGGAAGAGTAGTATAGCACTGGAAGAGGCTGGAAGATTCTGAGCTAGGGGAGCCTGAGGGAAGGTGACAGTGGAAGGAGCAGCTCACTGATGAATTGCAGAGAGCTCTGGGTACAGACACATGTACAAAGTGTTGAGTGGGTTGGAAGGTATTGAAATCTTCTCTACTGGCAAGAATAAAACCAGCCTTCTCTGAACCTTTCATAGCAACATAAGATTAACTCTTCACAGCTGCAAGACAACTTCAAAGAGAGGAATTTTAGCTCCTCTCAATTTTCTTCAGATTGGACTCAGAGTTTGCACTCATCAAAGGTCATGTACATCATCAGTTTCTGTTAGCCCGGATACATCAAGTAAAACTTCAGTCTCCACCCTCTTCAAATAACTTGAAACAGCTGCTTGGATATTTGCAAGCAGAAGGAATGAGTTGTGGTTACAGGATAACATTCAAGTGAGTGAACAGTTCTGAAAAGCAGTGACAAGAAGGCAACCACTAACTGATAATGGTTACACACCTGTAGCCCTGTGTGGACCTGCAAAGTGGTTCACAGTTTTGGAAACAATAGCATTACAGGCTGCTCTGCTAAGAAATGAAATATAAGAATACCAGCCTCAGAGGTAACAGAGATCTCAGACTGCTTTTTTTCTAGGGAAGCAAATAGCCACCATGTTGCTTTGTGTCAGCCCCAGACATTATCAGCTTGGTGCCCAGGACTAGGCATCAGCAAAGGTTACATGCATGTGCGGATAACAGCAAATGAAGTTTATTCCAGTTTATTCCTCTTTCTCTTCCCCTTCTATCACTCTGCAGCTCAGCCTCAGCATTCCCTATCACTGCTTGCCCTTGCCTCTGATGCTGGCTGGGCTATCTGAGCATGCCTGCTGTCTGAGGATGTACTTTTCAATCAATGGTGCATTAAAAGGGGTACTGGTTATGTGCATGAAAATGTTGTAATAGCTAGCCTGATTTCCATCTGGCATAACTTAGGAGTAAATCCATTGACGTCAGTGGAACTGAAAGGATATAAATATAATTGAAGTCAGACCCTATATTTTTAAGGTTAAGCCTAAAAACCACTGTAACTTACTCTCCCTTCTCCCCCCTTAAATCTTCTCTCTTTTAAGCTCTGTCACAAATTTAAATGTCTTAATTGGGATTTCGTCTGTTTCTGCCCTGTTTAATCAAGGATCTGTCAGTAAAGAATTTTAGGAGATGCAGAGGTGAAGCTCTCCTGACCCCCTACCTATCTTTAGAAAATCTCACTGGCTGCTGGTTCTGAAAAACCGTGCCAGCAGTTGTTCTTTTCTGCTTTGGTCAGTTGTGTCAAGCTGTGTATCTGTAGCTATGTTTAGTTCAGAGCACAAACATGAGACAGAAATGGAAGCTTTTTGGCAAGCAAAGAACGTGATTTTCTGCCCATTCACACAGAAGAGTGTTAATTAATAGATTGTTTTCTGACAAATAGTTAATTGTGCTTGACTGTTTTCCATATGGCTAAGGAAATAAAAAAGCCAGTGAGTACAGAGTATTTAAAAATCCAAAAAATTCTGGTATGGAACTGCTGATGTGATAGCCAGTGCAATCCCATTTGCTCTACTTCTAAAATGGGTTATGTGAATATTAGCATACAACTATGTAATGAAATACATTGTTCCCAGTTTTTTTTTTTTTTGCAGTGTTACTCAACTAAATTACTTAAAATTTTTCCTGTCAATATATAAGATGCTTAGGCCAGTACAAACTACAAAAGAAATATCAATGAATAGACAAATATTTATTTCTGTTGTAGAAATAAAAGCAAGATAAAGAATCTGTAAAATTTCCTAGTGAAATTTTTCTTCAGAGCAAGTATATTTCTAACACCAAGGGTGGAATTAGGTGTAGTCCCTTGGCAATATTCACACATTTGTCTTCTTGGAGTTTCCACTTTCTTGTAGGTGCAGAAGTTATGGCAGCTCTGTGATGTTCAAGTTATCCTCAGCCAGCTCATACTGTAACTGGCTGGCACTTGCTGGCTGGGGTGATTTATTAGCCCACAGCAGGAAAAAAACTTCCATTGATCAAATCAGTTGGTTCGTGAGATCGTATGTCTCTTGTGCCAAAAATAATTTCTCTTTGGATATGTGATATGTTTGTTAAGAGATCTGAAAGTCTAATGCTGTTACCAGGAAGTTCTTTATTTTATTAAATTATGTGTATTCCAGGGTTATTTCTTAAATCTGAAACCTTAGTCTTTCATCCTGGCTCCACAGGTAGATAACCTGTAGCATGCAATCTGGTTATACTAACTTCGGTGATAAACTTTATTCCTCTCAAGTTTTTCTTCTAGAAGGATGTTCAGTTCTCAGTAGAATTTTCTGAAGACAGTTAAATGCTGTAATTATTTAAAAAATAAGAAACACTGAGAATTAGAACAGATAGAGAGCATTAGCATTAAAAAGTATATAGCTTACAGTATGTAATTTGCTGATATTTGCAGGATTTGGGTATGTAGACTGATGGCCCTAATTGTGTATTTTAAAGTAATCTAGATGAAATAACATGGCACAGCACTAAAGCCATTTGTCCTGTATGGCTAATTTAAAGCTCAGCATAGATAACTGCCAAGTAGAATATTCTTTATTTATCTTCCCTGTGTACAACTGTTGAATATTCTTAATTTTCATTAACACATGGCCTTCAATATTTGCTTTTTGGGTTTTTTTTTTTGGAGGGGCATTTTTTTTGGTCATAGATAGTAGATTAATTAAAAGAGTTGCTACTGTAAACCCCTGGGCTGTGATCCTGCCTAGTCTTGTAATATAAACAGTATCAGATCTGGGAAAGCCATGCCTCTTGGGAAGTGCCAGCTCATATCCTGACTATAGGTGGCAACCTCCTAGCTTGAATACTTTTACTTTAGGTGTATTTCTTCAGCTGCACCCTCTGAAATAAATAGGGTTTATGAAAGCTGAGCTCTCGTTTTTATTCTATGTACCTAGCCACAGAGAAAAGCTTGAAACTATTGAATGTCAGCAAAGCAAAAAGGCTTGAAGTATCAGCAAGAATTAAAAATGTATTTTAAATACCAGGCAAACCTCAGACTGATTTTTGAGCCCCAGTTGACATCCCCAAGGGAAATTTGGCTGCAGTTGGTAACAGTGGTTTCCTATTAAAGCTGCCTTGCCAGTTATTTTTGCACCATTAGGGTTGTGTGTGTTTCTTCATGTGCCACACAGTCAGTGGTGACAGCTGTCCAGCAAATCACAGACTGTGACAAGCTGCAGCTATCCTCTACCTCTGAACTTCCTCTCCTGCATTCTTCCCACTTACCCATTTCCTCTGTGACCACTGCTCCCCTGAAATTACTTTGGCAGGGTCTCAGTAAACACCATCTGAAAACCACTTTTAGCTAAAAAGGCAAATTCAAGTTTTCTATTAGTCTCCCAAGCATGTAGTGATACCTGAACTCACAGTAACCCCAGGACCACCATGGCATGTGCTCCAGTATGGGCAATGATTTCCTAACGGTGAAACTGGCCTAGGACTGAAATAGAATAGCTGAGGATTTCTGTCAGGAAAGGTTTTAAAGAACAGTCTAGACAAACCTTGGGAACAAAGGCTGTCCTCCCCTGAGCAGTGTTCATCTTTCAAGTCATCTAGGAGGTTCCTGGAGCGACACAGCTGCTGAGGGAGCCAGCTCAGGACCTGTTGTGTGGGAACAGAGAAGGACTGGTGTGATGTGGTGGCTGGAGGCTGTCTTGGGCACAGCAATCACAAAATGAGTTTTTAGAGAAATAAGGAGGAGAGTCAGCAAAACCAATAGTGTGGGCTTTTGGAGGGCAGACTTGCATCTGTTTGGGAGACTGGTTCAGAGAACCCCTTGGGAGGTAGCCTTGAAGGGCAGAGGAGTCCAGGAAGGATGGACAGTGTTCAAGAAGGAAATCCTAAAGGCACAGGAGCAGACCATCCCTGTGAGCTGAAAGATGAACTGGTGGGGATGAAGGAGCCTGGTTGAATGGGGAGCTTTGACTGGAACTCAGGACAAAAAGGAGAGATTATGACCTTTGGAAGAAGGGAACTCAGTACGACTACAAGGATGTTGTGAGGTTATGCAGGGAGAAAATTAGGGTGAAAGCCCATGTAGAACCTAATCTGGGTTCTGTGAAAGATAATAAAAAATGTTCCTATAAAAATATGAGCAAACAAAAGAAGGTTAAGGAGAATCTCCAGCCTTTATTGGAGGTGGGGGAATGCAGTAACAATGAATGAGAAAACAGCTGATGTCCTTAAAGTCTTCTTTGTCTCCGTCTTTAACGGTAAGACCAGTTGTTGTTTGAGTACCAAGCCCCCTGAACTGGGTTAACAGTTGGAATTGATGCTCTTAGGGATCTTTTCCAACTAAAACAATTCTATGTGTCTATGGTTCTATGATTCTATCTTCAGCTCTCTTTCTATTTATCTAAGCATTCATATTTCTGAACCAGTGATTAACTGGGATTGATTTCTGGCTTCCTTCTTGGAAGACAGAAAAATTATATTCTCAGTTTTTCAGTGGAGAAAGCACTTTCGGTTAGATACCATTTGTCTTCTGTACAGATTCCTTAGAAAACTAACAAATCACAAATCAAACAGAACTCTTTGAAAAGGCAAAGATTTCAAATTCAGCTTTATCTTCATTAAGTAGTGAAAGAAAGTGAATTGGGTATTAAATGGAATAGCTGTTCATTTCTTACCTTTACTGGCACCCTGGGATCCAAGATCCACTAGGAGGACCTGCTGGATGTTCTCCCAGCTCTCCATACTGTCTGCCAAGGTGTAGCAAACAGGATACCTCTTTGGTGAACAGAGGTTTTCTTGGGGCTCAGCTCGCTTTCTGGGGAAAAAAATAATCCTGCCCATCAGAAAATGTTAAAGGTGATAAATCAGAATAAAAAGGGCATGTTTAAGTTTCTCCCCCCCCTCAAAAAAAATTAAAAACAACAAAAAAGTGGATATGTTACTTGAGTTTTTTAGATAGGTTGTGGAAGTCTGTTGTTTTGATGATTGAGGTACAGACTTTGTAATAATTTTAAAGAAAGGTTTCAAATAATCAAATGGCTTTGAAGCTGACAACTAGGTAAATAAATAAATCAGAAAAAAGACAAGTATAAGATTTTTTGATGATAAATCTTAATAAGTAGATTTGGATTCCGAATTGTGACTAATTTTCACCAAATTTTTCAGACATCTGTGGCTGTGCCACGTTCTTTCAAAATTAAGTGAAATTATTAAGATTTTAATTGAATTTTTGCATTTTTAATAAAGCTTCCAAATACTTCTCAGCGTGTTCAGAATTCCTGTTGATGAAGCAAAGCATACAGGCTTTAATTGTTTTTTGAAGGTAACACATTTTTGTGCCAGGCATGTAGTGAATTCACTCATTTGCTCGAGGTCATTAGTTACATTGCAGTCTATCAGTATTACTGAATATTGATCAATGACACACAGACTGAAATGACACAGTATTCTGGATTGTCCTTCAGACAACATAATAACAATGTGAATGAAACATCTTGTTCTCTCTGTATTGCTCCCCTACTATTTTTTTCTTCCAGCACTTGTGATTTATTATGACCCTTGAGTAAAGTAGTCAAATCTGTCAGTCTTCAAAAGGTACCAGTCATGATGGGCCATTATTTCTGAGACTGAATATTAGGGAAGACAATGTGGTAGACAAAGGCACAGAACATCTCCTGGGACAGATTTCAGTCTCTATAGTTTTAATGTAGACATTGATGATTACCTGTCCTTCACCAAATAGACACTGTAATAATTTCAAATTGCATTTTTCATGTTTCAGCCATCATTAAAAACTGCAAGCTGCTTTCAAATCAAAAGTCCACCCCCAGTATTCACATTTGATTGGAAGCTGTTGAAAAGTGTTCTTGAGCCGATATTTACAAATCCACACTTTTACTGGATTGAAAGATGACATGCTTGTATCTTTTGAGGCAATGGGTGTTATTACTCATTTATCCTAATGTGGAACCCATTCTATCAGCAGGGGTCAGAGTCAATGGCAAATTACAGACTCTTCAGGGACAGCGAGTTGGAACTGTGCTGTCTGCACATGGGTTCTGCTCTTGTACAATTACCATTATGCCCCACTGATGATGATGTCCTCCCTCAAAAAGTGCTTCACCTTGGCTTGAACAGAGCTCTCTGCTCACAGCACAACTCCAGCACACAGAAGGTGTGCTGCAGGGCACATGGGGATCATCTGTATCCCTGCAGGGCATACAGGGATCAGTGCCTGTTCCTGGTATCCTGGAGCAGACCTGTTTTCCCCACCACTGAGTGACAATAGCTGTTCCTGGGCAGTTGCACAGGAGATGTGGTAGAGCTCCAAAGCCTCCAACACAAAGTAGAATCCCTTTCCTTCTGTGGCTGACCCTGATGTGCAAAATAGCTCCATGGACTGAAGCAGAAGACACACGACTGTGCTGTGCTCCTTCTTGGTTTTTCACAAAACAAGCCTAGCTTACTGGAGGAAGGAGACTGCTCCATTTTAAAGGGAAGTACAGTTTTCTCCCCTAGCACTAGGTTTTTGGTGCTTTGGGGTCCAGTGATTATTTTGGAGACATCACAGCTGCTCACACCTCTCCCAAAACTAAGCTGCATCTTAGAAGTACAGTTTATGCCACATTTTAATTTTGTGATTTTTATTTAAATATTTATTAAACTTCAGGTAGCTGCTGTCAGCAGCTTTTTGGTGATATGTTCATGAGACATGTTTCAGAAAGCAAGTTTACAGCCACTCTCACATGCAGTCTGAAGACCCCCAGCCACCTCACAAAGAAGTTATGCATGCACACACAACAGATTCAAAGGTGTCTGCTGATAGCATCTTCACTTCTGTCCTGAATGTGTGGTTGTGAGTATGCTGGAAGAGAGATAGATTGCTGTGTGCAACATTGGTGCTGGCAGATCAAACAGGTCATGGAGGTAAGTACTTGTGATTGCCTCCACTTTTACAGAGTTTTTTGCTTATGAATAGTGGGTTTGTGCTCATCCACACTCTTCAGGCTTTCCATTCATTTGTTCAATCCTGGGGTTAATGATCTTTTCCTCCCATTAGTCCTCCCTCCCCTGTGCCTCTTTTACAAGCAGTACTAAAAATGTGACCTCTTCCAGTCCAGGTTTGTTCCCAGTCAAGTTGTCTTTGAAGGTCAGTTGAACTTTAGCTGTCCACTATCTCCTGATGAGCCTCAGTGGCCAGTGGAGCTGTGCTGACCTTGCTGTATGTCTGACTTGCATCTGTCTCTGTCCTTGTGACTTACAGGTTTGCCACTGCCCTTGAGTGATGAAATGTCCTCTTACCTTCCCTGCTCTTCCCTGGCAATTTCTGAGAAGCAATAAAAATGAAAACAAGAAAAGATAGCAAATTGCAGGTTTTTCTACAGAAGTAATTTAGTTCAACACTATCATTTCAGGAGTGGACCTTTGCTATTTGCAAAGCTTTGCTATCATAAATTACTACTACTCTAATTTCATACAGTGCTGTCATGGTCTGAAGTCACTGCTATAAAAGAAATGTGTTTTACCCAGGAAGCACCAGCATACTTCTTAAATCACAGTGGTCAGCTTAACTAAGATTAAAAGTGTCCTAACAAATGGTGTGGGGCATTTGCCATCTCCTGTGCATACTGCCTGTTTGGTTTTCCCTGGAAAGATTCCCAACATTATCAGGAAGTTAGAATCTCCTGTCTCACTGAAGAACAGCTCTTACTTATGGACCTTCAAATCCCAACTTCATGCATAGCAGAAGGATTGTGGGTCATGGTTGAGTTTTCAAAAATAGATGAATTACCATTTTGTCCCTTTCTGAATCCCCTGGACTTGGATTTCTGTGTATTTAGTTAATCATTTTCTGTGGATCTCAAGACAACACATCAGGATGAATTTCTCATGTTGTTGTGTAATATATTTTTACTTAAGGTAAAGTGAGTAAAGTTTATGTGATACTGTGTTTTTCACTCCCTTATGTTTCTTATCTTTAAGCTGCTACAATAAAAATGCAGAGTGTTAGACTCCATCAAGATAGAAAGGTTCAAGGATGCACTTCTTATACAGCTCTAGAAAATTTAAGGCTCAAGGCAAATCATCCTGCAAACCCTTTAGAAGTGATAACTATTTTGTATTACTACTGCATTCATATTGATACAACATTCATGGAACACATGCATGAAAAACTGCATGTGAACAGATTAATTATACAACCAACTTTAACTCAGGAGCAATCTATATGATGACTCTCTGATCCAAATCTGGACTTCTTCAGTTTTTTCTGGTATTTCATAGACTTGCAGAATAATATGGTTTGGAAGGATTTCAACCCTCCTGCTCTAAGTAGATCCAGCCAGAGCAGCTTGCTCAGGCCCTTGCCTAGTCATGTTGTGAGTAACTTGAGGGGTGGCTATTCACAGTCTGTCCCAGTATTTGATGACTATGACACACAAAAAAGTTTCTCTGAGTATCAAATCAAAATTCATTTTGTGTATATTTAATGTCATCATCTTCCAGTGAACCTCCAAGAAGAATCTGGCTCCATCTTCTCTCTAGCGTGGAAGACATGGAACTCTCCAGGCTTGTTTCCCAAGGGCATGGTCTAAAGAGTTATTAGAAAAATTCCAGCTGACTTCACCAAACTCTGGAACAAACCTCTATTGCAAAATTTGGATCAGGCATTCCTGTTTGATTGTAGGAAAGGTCTCAGATCACCTGCCATTATGGCATGGGTGAGTTCACAAAACTTAGGTACTTTTCTTGCACTTAGAGGTCTTTGGATATGAGCTAGAGCTGTTTGAAAATCCCGTAAGTGGTAGAGAGTAAGGACATTGTTTGAAAATATTGCTATGTTGATGTGTTTGACTGTGTTCATTTCTTGGCTTGTGTCCTGTCATTTTAAAGGATAATGAGGAGTTCAGACCTGAACAGACCTGTCTTGAGAATGAATGTCTTGTCCATGCTCAGCAGTGCCTGTGACTGAGGCTGTCAGTGTATTCCTGGGCTCTGCTCAGGGTGGTGCAGGGGTTGGACTGAGGCTGTCAGTGTATTCCTGGGTGCAGGAGTTGGATCAGGGTGGTCCCTGCTGTGGTTCCCACCTGGCTCTGGCTCCTTGCACAGCACCGGTACCTTGGCCAGTCCCGGGCATCGCTCACTCGCTGCTCACTGTTTACAGGAGGCAATATTGTGCCCTTTGGGGGATTCTCATGTGTGCATTGACTTTAATCCAGATCTGATAATGGCACAAGCCACCTTTGAGACATTCCTGAGGTAAAAAAAAAAAGAGAAAAACAAAACTAGACACGTTTTCATTAGCTTTTTTTAAAAAAACTAAACAGCGTGCACATTATTTCCTGTTTAAAACTACAAGTTTAGCAGCAAAACACATCTCATCCGCATGTGGTATGGGAGGTGTTGATATCCCCTGCCTACGGCTGTCACTTACACCCACTCCTGCTTTGCAAATTGCCTCCCATCAAAGGAGCTCGCGCAAATACCAGCGTTGTTGCATATGCTGGGGTTTGCAGGATGTATTTCTGCATCCCTGCTGTTCATCTTGCAAAAACCCTTTTCAGTCCCAGCTGTTATTTTCAGGAACTGACAAGTGGGTTTCTGTAAATTAATCAAATTTATTCTGAACATAGATGTAACCCTTCATCAAAAGACAATGAAAAGGCAAGAAATATGTAGCAGAACATATCCAGTCTGTGTCAAATCTGGCTTGTCAGCACAGAGGGATTTTAAGGAAGAGGTAAAATAGCAAGAAAATTCTTTCTTGGTTGCTCCTCCTGTGCTCAGTGTAAGAGGATAGTGTAGATCTGGGATTTGGGAGGAGGTGTTGGAAAAGGGGGTAAACAAATTACGTACTGTAAACATAAACTTGTTACCTTCACAGTGGTCTCTGAAAGACATCATTTGGATACTTGCTGCAGTGGAGTCTACTGGCAGTTTATAATTTGTTTACTAAACAGGGAATGTAACTGAAATGTCCCTTTTAAGGTAACAAAAGTATAAAACAGCTTTTCAGAGTAGATCGAGGCCTCTAATTTAATTATCTGTAAGCCTCACAGATTAAAAGTATTTTTTCATCCATTCCTGACAGCCTGAAGTAGATGAAAACTGAGATTCAAAGAAAAACCTTTTGAAAAAGAGACCTGGCAAATGAAAGAGCAAAGGTCCGAACAGTTTGTAAAAGGATTTATCTCCACTGAGATGGCCATTGTCTTCATGGCAACTAATTATAAGTGAAAACTGTTAAAGCTTTGGAAGCTGTGATACCCATTGGAGGGGACAGGGACAGGGGTCCCCATCACTTCAGGCACAACAAGCTGGCTCCTATGAAACACTGCTGTGTACCAGGGGAGTTACTCCTTAAGGGTACATTGTGAGCAGTGACCAGAAAAGCAGCAGGAGCAGAGCAGCCATGCAGGTCGTGTTGAGCTTGTGTCACCACTTGCAGCCAGTCCTTGACACCACAGATCTGGTCCCAAGGCAAAGCCTGGCACTGCAGCCCAAGGCAGCCGGGGCTCGGGCACGTCCTCGGTGCCGTGGGCTCTGGCTGTCCCAGCCCTGC
This sequence comes from Polioptila caerulea, assembly GCA_013397295.1. Classification (NCBI taxonomy): domain Eukaryota; kingdom Metazoa; phylum Chordata; class Aves; order Passeriformes; family Certhiidae; genus Polioptila; species Polioptila caerulea. Next base: position 930,326 of record VYXF01001702.1, read on the forward strand.
CTGTGCCGCCTGTGTCCTGCACTGAAGCATGGTTGTGTCAGCCAAAGGCTGATGATGGCCAAGTCTCTGTGTGGCTGCTGGAATTCAGCAGCTGTTCCTGCACACGTTTTGTCTGCCCCCACATTCCCGTGTGCTCCGTGTGTGGCACAGGAGCACCTGCCACCCCAGCAGAGACTGCCGTGTCTTTGTGGAAACACAGAACACTAACCTGACTCTGCAGGGGAAGTCTGTGTCTGAGCAAGTCGTGAACACTCTGGTGTCATCCCAAGCCCGGCCATCATGTTATTGTACACAAAAAAATCAGATTTCATCCCTGCAGCACATGAAATATTTTCTGAATTTGGAAAGGTAAACCAAAGAAGTGCATACAGGAAAAAAGTGGTGTTTCCACTTAATCGGGTGAGTAAATGAGGAGAAAAGAGGTTTGGAGTAGCAAAAGCGATTCTTCACTGCACTTGGGTTATTTTCTTAGAAAATATTCTCCCTTTTCAAGCTTGTGCTTTAAGACTTTGATCTAGGGGCCCAGCATGTCTAGGAAACAAAAAAAATCAAGTTTGCTTCTCATATAAACATTTACAGCTTAATTGACTTGAAGTGGAATTTCAGCTGGGAATGTAAGCAGTGACCCAGTGACACACAGAGGGAACACTGGAACCTGTTTCTTGGAGGTACTTGACCAGTGCCCAGAACACCAGCAAAATATTTGCTGATTCATTTTGTTGTGGAGTACTGACTTTTCTTTTCTGTAGTTCATCTAGAGTTGATATAACAATTCTGACTTTGAAAAGGAGTTGAGTTTGTAAAGGTTTTTAGTGTGGATGGTGATTTTATCTGTCTGCAACATGGATCAATGTACTTTGAATTGTTCATGTGCAAGTGGGAACTGGAGCAAAGAAACTGTAGTGCAAGTGTCAGAATTTTGCAGAATTCTGCTCTAAGGAGCTGGCCCTAATCATTATCTAAAACCATGCCTCTATAAATATCTAAAGTGATATTTAAATTTACTCTTACACAGGCATTTCATGTTATCTTTATGGTATGTCAGATATTAAAACCTTTAAAACTTGAACATATCCTTCACTTAGGTGCCCATAAGCAGCATGTTTTTTGCCTTTGTTTTGTAATTTGCTATTATACCCATGCTTGGTATGACACTTGTTGATCTGGATTAATTTCCCATGCTGATTTGTGATGAATGTGCCTTGTAGGCTAATGGTATATTTGCAGCCTCCCTTCTTCCTTTGTAAAATTTGCTATTACCATTTACAGGACAGCATGTTCTCTTTGACACCTTCCAGAAGTGCCAAGTGCCTGTTGAACAGCATGGCATCAGCTGTTACAGCCTGATCCAAACCCTACAAAATAAGGCAACAGTGATGCAATTCAAGGTTTTTAAGGAAAGGCAGTATCTTTTATTAGATCAGCTGTCACAGTTGGGAAAAAACAGACTGGCTTTCAGGCACACAAATCCTTCTTCAGGTCTGAAATAGCAGCAGTGTTGCTTACACCAGCATTCCTCATCAGTGAGGCAGCTACGGTCCCGGTAAGGTTTAAAAACTCTGCTTAGAAGTGTGTGCATTGCATGGCCCTCCTCACTGGGGAGGGCTTCAGAGCAGAACACAGGCAAACATCATTCCCCTCCTCACCTCTTCCCAGTACACACCTACAAACAGGGCATACATCCCATGAGGAGAGGTACTGTAAGGTCACTTATTCTTGAGAAAAATCTTCAATGCTTTATGACCAAGCCACATCTCCACAGTCACCCTGCAGTAGGGAAGGACGAGGCAAAGCTGTGGGGTTCACAGTACAGGTGAACTTCAGGATTTATGCTGGAAATTCCATCTCCTAGTATTTACAGCTGTCCAGCAAAGAGTTGTGGGACCAGAGGGCAAAATTAGTTTTATTCTCTTTCCTGTAATTGCTTTATAGGGAACAGTGTTTCCCAAAGTTTCTGAAGTCACTGTTGACTAACCAGCCACCTGATGGCAAAACATGTGATTGAAAATGCTACACAGGGAGGATGGTTAGAAAAGGAGAAAAGCTGTGAACAGCTTCCCATAGTCTTTAGATTGCTCACAGAGATTTCATATTTCCTTCATTATCTTCCTTTTTCTTTTTTGGAAATCTTCAAAAGTATGTACTAAAGTCTTTCTAGTTAAAGAACACAGGTGAGGTAGTCCAAAATTAAACGTTAACATTACCATTTACTAAATGTTAACATTCCTATGATTTACACTCATTTACACTCATTACACTCATTTCTGTATTCCCACGTTAGGAACTGGGGTGTTAACTGTAGCTAATAGCTGTGGTGTTATTAGGATGTGTTTTGCTCATATGAATATTTTCATGGTACCTGCACTGTGAGAACTCTGGATTTTGCATTCTTTCCTGAGCATAGTAATAGGTGTGTTAATTATATGGCCTCTCTCTTCAGCCCTATTTGAAAATGAAAGATTGCATTTCAAGAAACTGTCACCACAAGAAAATTGTAAATAAGTATTAATGCTTCTCTAGAAATGGAAAGGATGAATTGTTTATGACTTCAAGAGACATGAACAACCAATGAGCAAGTAATGCTGTAAGCAGGAATATAATTATTGGAAAAGCTTAGTTCAGAGGGAGAACTTAAAAATACACAAGCCAAAAATCTTTAGTTTAAGATCTGCTTTTGGGCATTTGTGTTTTGATGTAAAGGTGTGTTACATCAGTCTTGAAAGTCCTTAAAAGTTTAGAATTTGTGGGAGCCTGTCTTTGTGTAAAAGTGTTTCAAATGTGGTTCTGAATTACCATACCTGGGTGTGTCACTGCCAGCCTGGCCAAACTTTGATCCCTTTTATGTTTCTCCACCCAACTGTGTGCCCAGTGACATGTGCCCATGGCAAGTAGGCTGGTATCAACCACAGAACAGCACAGGCAGCTGCTTCTCTACCCCAGAAGAAGTTTTAGTGGAGGAGTCATGAAGACAAGCAGATTCTCTGGTGAATCTCAGAATTTGTTTCATTCCTTTTAGCACCCAGCCAAGATGTTTGTGTTTGAAAGCATGGCTGTGAGTGTTACTGTGAACCAGTGCTTCTTTTTCTTTATGTGCACCAAGAGGAAAATGATTAGTTTGTCAGTCAAAGAGTTTCAGCCTTACTTGAAACAAAGGTACTTTCATATTCCCAACTATTTTAAGACGCTTCTATGCTGCCAGACTAAAAGAAGTAAAAACCAGGATCCATACTTCGTCCCCATAACAATAATTGTGTTTCCATGTGGACATCACACATCTAACCTGCAAAATGTAGTTCCACATCTGGATTCTGCAGCCAGTAAAGGGCTCTGATGCTCCAGATTTACATATCTTTGTCAGGTTGTCAGGTTTGAAATGGGAATGCAGATCCATCACCAAGTTAATGCTTGAGATCCACCCCTCTTTTATATCTCTTTATAAAGGCATTTCTAAAACTGGAAGAACGGTATGAAGGAAGGAGAAGAAAAAAAAAGTGAACTGCTGAGGAAAAAAGCACCTACTCCCAAACCACTAGTTTTTGCTACCTGTCACTCTTCTTTAATAGCGAGGATGTTGCAGCTTTTTTAAACAGAAACACAGAAACAGCAGCAGCAGTGTCCAGGACTCAGGTTAATGTGCCAGCTATACATGAATGGTGCCCACTATAAATATAATTTAAGGTCCTTTCATGCATACCACAGCTGACTAACAGCCAGCTCCACCTCAGTGTTCTTCCAATGCTGTATTTATGGAGTAGTGAGTAGTAAAGGAAGGCTGGAAAATGCAGTGCTAATGGTAGCAGCACATGACTTTGCATGTTATTCCATTTCTGCTGCATCTGATTATAAATTCAGGTGGGAGATGTCAAAAAGCCAGAGAAGTAAAACTCTCGTGTGATCATTTTCTCACCCAGAACTGGACATGTTTGTCTCATCTCACTTTGCATGATGGTAGCTTTGTCTTTTGTTGTTTCACTGAGACTTTGCTCTTTTCCAGGTGCCAGGAGACAACGAAAAGCACTGGAAGCCAGTGTTAGTGGTTTTGACAGAGAAAGACCTCTTAATATATGAGAGCATGCCACGGATGAAGGAGGCCTGGCTCAGCCCTGTGCATACCTACCCCCTGCTCGCCACCAGGTACCTTTGCTTTTTTATCATGACAGCTTTCAGGAGCAGTGGAACAGCTGAGTCAGCCAGGAGCAGGTATAGCTGGTACACAGCTGTAGTCACACTAGAAATGTTGTGGTTGGAGAAGGATCATCTTCAGTGGGCTGATGTGCTGAGCTTAACTCCTCTCTTCTCCTCCGTTTCAAGTTCTGGCTGAGGCTGACAACCAGAAACTCACTGAGATTTTGGATGTGGCCACTTGGCCTGGATAGAGAGGCAGGAGTGCTGAAAAAGCCGAGAGCTCAATCTCCTGAGATTCCTATCTCAGTGTGCAGACCTGTGAGCTTGGCAGAAGCACTCTGACTTCCAGCTGCTCCTCCAGGCCAGAAAAAAGTGAATTTGTTGCCCTGAATTGAACATTCTAGTGTAGCAGTTCTGCACCACCAGTGACTTTTGGAGGGTTCCATATGTGATGGAGACATTTTCAGCACAGCTCCTGTTCCTGCTCTAACAAATTAATTCCTGGCCTTTCTTAGCTTAAAAATGGTAAGCTTGGAAGACACATTCTTGAATCTAGGTTGGAAATAAGCATTTGTGTTATTTTGAAGATATCCATTAACGCTAATTCAGAGAGAGCTTTCCCATGGTTGCCTTTGTGCAGTGGAAACTGTCTGTGCTTCTTGATGTGAATCTTAATCATGTTTCTCTGCCAGTATGGTCAAAGGGCTTGAGAAAGAGCTGTTGTTCCTTGTTTCAGCCTTGCTACAGGCCTCTATTATACCATTTTCAATGAGTCCTCATTCAGAAGGGCTGGTTTCCCTGGCCAGAAGCAGTGAGTCTCTTACTACACTCTCATTAGTTAATTTTTGTTCTCTGTCTCTCCCCAAATGAACTTTGCTGCTAAGTCATTATATTAAAAAAAATAAAATTGAGCTCACTGATGGCTGGTTGTCCCAGTCTACCTACCCATGATAGGGCTTTCAGACTTCCTGGGAAGCCACCTTCTGACTCCCCCTTTGTTACCCTGACATGGGGTGAGAGACACAAGCTTTGCAGCTTGCAGCCTGCTGCATGGTGTGAGGCTGGATGTTGGCAATTCTAGGTGACAAGTCCCAGTGAAAGCTGGGTAAAGCATTGCAGCCTGTGTTCAGCTGTGTCACTAAGCCTTAGAGCAGAGAAGCAATAATACCCCAGCAGAAGGTGATGCATTTCCTCCCATTTTTTGGGGGTTTCATTTTTACATGAGCTCAAATCCTCCTTAAAGTGACTGGGTATCTTGTAGTGCACCCTGTCCCTTCCTGGCCACACATTATCATGTGTAAAGACAACTCCTTGCTGGGTAGTGCCAGCTCCCACCACCAGTGACACCAATTGACTGCATTACACAATCTAAATCCACATCTTGGGGCCTGTTATTTAATTATTTTTTTCTCAAGAGGTCACATTGGATTCCAGACAGACTTGTTTTGGGCGGGGATGGTCATCTCCTTGTCTGATGGAGCACCTTCCTGAGTGGAAAAACATTGGTCTTCATGCTGAAGGGGAATGAGAAGTTGCACAGCACATGAGTCAGGCTGCTGAAGGGTCTTTACAGACTGGGAAGAAAGAAAGCCAGGATGGTCTGTAAGAAAGCCAGGGTGCAGTTCAGAAAGGACTGGTGCAAAGTTCAGTGCTGGGGAAAAATCACCTCTGCTGTTTTGGGGTGGAATATGAGCAACAAAGTAGTTGCTCTGCCAGGAAGCACCTGAGCACTGTGATAAAATTGCTTGAAACTAAGGTGTTACATTTTTGAGAGGGGAAAATGAAGACAATCATCTTGGGTTATGGCAGAAGTGTTGCATTTTGGGCAGATGCAGTAATCATGTCCAGCTACAGAGGATGAGTAAAGCCTCAGGTGATAGTCCATGTTCATGAGAGGCATTGCACTTCCAAAAAGATGCCAGTTAACTGTGGAAGGTCTAGAAAGCAGTGCAAATATATAACATAGAAACACTCTCAGGAGAGGAATGCTTAAGAAACCTTAGCAGCTTAATCTAGAGAAGCCCATGGAAAATATGTCAATAGTTTTCAGATATGAAGGTAAGACACAAGGAGGACAGGGGAGTATCTTTTCTAGATCCTTCCTGAACACAACAGGACATAGTTGTCTGCACTTGTGGCAGGGAATTGGTGAGGTACTGGTTTAGATTCTCTGGGAAAGGTGTGTGACCCTCATCACTGGGGACATTGAAGGATGGGTGACACACAACACAGCCCTGCTCTGTGAAGGGGGATGTGCAGGGTGACCTCCTGACAACCATGCCAACCCTATTTCTGTGATTTCTTACTACTATCACTTAATGTAACAACACCCAGATAAAAAGAAAGCGGCTATACAGAATTTGGTGTTCAGAATGGAGTCACAATGTGATAAATGCACATATACACAGATTCCATAAATGGACAGATTCCCTAAATCATTACACCTCCTGTTTTGGATGGTTTTGATTAAAACCCTGCAGGGTCCTGCTTTTGGGATCTGCCACACTGAGTACAGTTATAGCAAAAAAATACAGCAGGTTTTCTGTTGGTATTGACTGCTGTGTTCATTCTCAGTCAGTGATTCCCCTCCTCGTGACGAGTTTTTTAATCCCTTCTGTGCATTGATCAGTGCAATTTAGAACTTTTCACCTGGAAAGTTTGCACAGAACATGTTGTAATCTTAGCTGCTCCCATCTTTCAGATTTTATGAGTCCTTTGGAAAACATTTTTGCTTAGCTAATGCATATTTGAAAAGCTGCTGAAACTGGAAAACTTCAGTGCCAGATACTGTACAGAGTCATGCTTAATCTACCCAAGACATAATGAGCAGAGAAAACTGGAAAGTGGTAGAAGGATTACAATCTTCTCACAGTCCTTTAACAGCAAAATTTCAACATGCCCTTCTTGTTTGTTAATAAGTTTACCTGCAACCTATGGATGCCATTAAGACCTAAAAATATTTTCCAGTCAGTCTTTTCCAGCTTTGCATGGAATATAAATAATAGCTCAAATAAAACAACTAAGTTGTTCCTTTAAATCTCTGCATGGGGAGGCATGGCAGCTGGCACACAGCCATGACTCCAAGGACCTTTTTGTCATAATCTCTGTTTCAGTGTTTCCTTGTGCCTAATAACAGGGCCTCCCTCTAGCATGGGAATGGGGCTTAAGTAATTACATCTTATATGTTTGCAATCAAATTCCATTATCTATCATAACCAATATGAAAGGGAAAAAAAAAAAAGAAAAAAAAGCAGCCCATGTTGGGCTCTGATTAAAGATCAGGTAAGAAACTTTTGTATACAGCTGAGGTCTGTAACCAGAAAGTATTAAAGCAGTTTGATAGCTAATGATATGGAAAAAATGGGAAGGAGTTTGGGCACTGAGTAGTCATCTGGGCAAGTGGGCAGAGGGACAGGCAGAGAGCACTGGGTGCCCTGAGAGCCCCAAGAAGGTGTATGAGATGCTAAGCAAGATCTCTGCTTGTCTTCCCAGGGCATTGAGGGGGGCTGTGGGTGCCTGCATGCAGCTGAATGGAGAGAATGTGCACGTGTTTCCAAGGAGTACAGCCACTCCAGGGCAGGTTTCAAATGCTAAGTCAGGGTGACATAGGAAAGGTCAGATGCAGTGGTGTTCTAACCAGCAGAGCTGCACGAGTGTTGATGCACTTGTACGTGGTCTCTTCTGAGCTAACTCTCAAGTGAGCAGCCGAATGCTTCCTTTGAATGTCAGTGTTGGTCTCACCGTCCTTTCTGAAGAGACCATCAGATCGGGCTGTTGCAGTAAATCGTTTAAACTCTTCCCATCGCATTAGGATGAGACGCAGGTCCCAGTGCATCTTGCCCCACACCAGCACTTCATTTTAGCCCATATCCATCTTGCTATCACACGTTTGCAAAGAATAAAGTTAAAAAGGTCCCCGAAATATAGCGAGACAAGAGACAAACGAGAGGCGATCAGAAGCTTCTCCCTGGCTTCCGGGAGCGAGCCAAGGCCGCGTTTCCCAGCTGAGAGCGGACACCCGGTCGTGAGGGGACACCCGGCCCTGAGGGGACACCCGGCCGTGCAGGGACACCCGGCCCTGAGCGGACACCCGGCCGTGAGGGGACACCCGGCCCTGAGGGGACACCCGGCCTTGCAGGGACACCCGGCCGTGAGGAGACACCCGGCCCTGAGGGGACACCCGGCCGTGC